>JAHPZR010045527.1:7500-12500 GCA_019787425.1 Platygyra sinensis | reverse complement strand
CCTACCCCCATCCAGGAGCCCAATGGGCTGCTGCCCCATCACAATATTAATGCTTGGTCCATTCAACCCAACATTGCTTTCGGAAAAGGGATCGGACTCGCAATGTTGTCCCTCGGCTGTTGTCAGAGCAACTCGTGAACGTATGTTAACTCAAATTTTGGATATTGGTGAAATCCCGCGAGTATTCCCGCCAATAACCGTCGATCCAGTCCCTCTTCAGCAAGTGCGCGGCTACTAAGCTTTGTTCATTTCATGCATGTGGCTGTTCTCTGGTGGATCAAGGCTTCTTTTCACTTCTCTCTCCCATCGTATTTCGTTTCCTCCTTTGGTTGTTTTACGATCAGTGATGGACAAGGCTACTCTATTCCAGAGTATTGGCTTAAAGTGAACAGAAAGCACAAGAAACATTGAAGAATGACGCGCTTTCAAACGTCTTGAGTCCATCATAAATTTGGTGAGTAGAGTGATCTTTCAATTTAGCCAGAGAATCTATTTTTCGGATAAAACAGAATTCAAGGAGAGCTAGGTGCATAATTTTTTTTTTGTGTGCAACATTATCAGTTTTTAGAATTCAACACAACAGACAATTTCTGTATATGTAATAAGATGCAAATATGAATAACTGTTATCGAGTTGCTGATGCAATAACCAGTACATTGTGGTAATATTTGGGACAGCCTTATTCCCAGCCCGCAATTTTGTCCTTAATTTTATAGTTTTTAAACGTTACTTATGTAGCTTTGCATGTGTAGAGAAACAGTCAATAGAAATCGTTCGAGCGTTCAAGTGTTCAAATTAATAGCTCAATTGTACATGTACTTCCTCCAGTGTTGCTAAAGCTTTTGTTGTGGTGCTGTTTGTTTATATCAGATGAAAGAAAAATCTGCAGATGTAATTGAGAAACCCGCTGGTGTACTGCTGTACTCATTAGCGAGGCAGCAGTGTCAAAGAGGACTGGCAGATCAAGTTTGTTACTGAGTAATATTGCAGACAAGAAACTAGCTTCTCAATACAGTTTGACAGGTATGGTGCATGTGCTGAGGTTCCAAGTTTTTGAAGTAGAGGTCTGAGAGAGATTCAGCTGGGTTGGGCAATGTGGGACTATTGGTAAATAGGAGACATTTCTTGCTCTCACTCTTTCTCTCTCTTTTCCCTCACACTAGCTCCCTCCACCCTGTCTCACACCTTCTTCCTTATGGCCTTTTTGGCAAATCTTTTCTTCTTCCTCTTTCACTCCCTTTTTTCCTTCTTTGGCTTCCTTCATCTCTTCCCTTTTCTCCTTCCCGCTCTATCCAGAGCTGCTGCAACGTCAGTTCAGTCAGTCAGTCAGTCAGATCAGATCAGTCAGTCAATACGTCAGTCCAGTCAGTCTGTCTGTCCATCCATGTAATTCTACTGTCCATCTGTTCTTCCATCCTCGTTTTGTCCCTCTGTCTGTCTGTCCTTCAGTGTATCCATAGGTCTGTGTCTGTCTATTCATCCACCTCTCTCTCTCGCCCCCCTCCTCCCCCCCCCCGCGCTCTGTCTCTATATAGCGTCTGTTTGGTTTGCTCCATTAGTTCCATTAGCCAGTTTGTCTTTTTGTCTTCTATCTGTTCTCTTCATTAATCAGTCATGTAAATGTTAGTTAAGTCATTTATTAATTATTTGCTTAATTGTCATCCTCAAATTCTCAGCGGCTGTGGAATATTATGAAGACCAATCCAAGTTGTACCAGTCGATGTGTTTCCTTTGAAAACAGCTGTGGCATTGGAGTGACGCATCCCACCTGATTCAAATTGAAGATTGGGTAAGTAGATTTTTATAGCCAAAGGAAGGTGGCAGGCGTTCTGGTGAATGTGTCCAAATTTTGTTTTCTCTCATCACTGATCATATAGAAAATGCAACACCCTTTGGGAGAAATAAATAAATTAGTTAACAGTTTGCCATCTCCCTTCACACAGCCACTTCTATAGCTAGCTACATCATTTTTGACCCAGTTGAGAGATTTTGGGTCCTTTCATATGCCACTGGCAGAAAACGTAGAGAGGACTGTGGAACAGATGTATGGTTGTTTTCCGTGTGGTTGAAAAACTGAGATGTTCAAAATGAAGGAATCAACTAAAATTTGAGAAAGTCTTTAGTACGAATGGAAGTATTTGGAGGCGGAGAGATGGCAAACTGAGTACCTGTTAGGCTCTTCAAATGTCACCCCACAAGATAGAGGTTGTATGGATTGGGTAGTACAGGCCAAAATATTATAAGGGTTTGTATGGAATTTTTTGGCAACTATTTGCCAAGGACTCCCATTTGGAGAATTTTTCGCTGAAAACTCTCTCAAACTTTGTTGGTGTAGCCTTTCATTCATGAACATGTTCAGCGTGAAATTGTTTAGATTTTCAATTCTAATCACTATAAGGAAATTACACGCCCCAGTGCACTACCGTTACTGCCAATGGGCTATGTACTTTAAACCACCTTAGCGATGGTCACCAGGGTTGGAGCACTTATATTTTGAGAGCACTATCGCCATTTTCGGGCGAGTGACCCGCGAAAATGCACTCGCCCGGCATCAGATTTCACTCGCCCACAAAATCCACCCCCCCCCTCCCCTTCCAACCCCCGCATTTTTCCAACCATTTCGTCATCTTGTTATTTCACTGGACTGATCACAGGTAGCTTTCGGGGCTTTTTCCTTCCTTTTTCTCTTCGACTACTTTGGAGACTCTTGAAATATATATCCACATTTTTTATTTTGTACGCGATCAGTTTACGGGAGAACACGCAATGATCAGAAAGCTGGGAAAGTACGGAAAACAATTCGCTTGCAACGTCATCAAGCACTATGGCAGACCGAGGATTATTCCTCAATGAAAAATTCTATTTAAAGACCTTAAATCCCAAGGAAACACAATGGAAGCACTTACTTTATATTTCAAGTAGATTTTTTATTGATGAATCTTCGTGAAATCCCTGCAGTTTGCGAGCAAACGTGTCTGTTCTTCTCAGGAGCGGTCTCTATTTTAGGCGCCATATCTACCCGATCACCGATGGCTCGATAGTGACCAGCAGCATTACTTTGTACAAGTAGATGCGATATGTGATTATCACTAGAGGGAAGCCATATTGTTTAGCCGAAATGTAGTATGTCACTAGCCGGATTGTTTCGCCGATAGTCAAAACTTGAGTCCAAATCGAACTCGGTCCAAGCTTATGTGAATAGGCAATCTGGTCTGCCTCCTGGCCAACGTTGGGAGTGTAAACTAACAGTTGTGTTGATATTTGAAATAATGTTTCCTTGGTGACACAGAGGGCACGCGCCAGTAGATGGGGCGAATGGTTAGGCGAGACCAAGTGCACTCGTCCACTATAAAAGACTTACATTTTTCTTTTACACTCGTACTGGTGTGACTCGAGAACGAGAGCTAATGACAGCAATCACTGGTCGGTCTACCTCTTCCACAAGTCATGTAACCTCCTGTTCTCTGAGTGGAACAGTTAACCGGAGGCTCAGCTAGAACAGAGTTTAAATAGACATGTGGAAGAGGTGACTCAGCCAGGTTGCGCATTAGCACTCAAGCCGAATCACACCAGACGAGTGTGAAAAAGAAATGTAAATCTTTTATAGTGGACGAGTGCACATGGTCTAGCCGAACCAATCGCGGCATCTACAGGCGCGTGCCCTTCTGGACACCAAGGAAACAATATTTCAATAATATCAAAACAATGTTAGTTACAACTCCCAACGTTGGCCAGGAGGCAGACCAGATCGGCTAACTACATAAGCTTGGACCGATTGCGATTTGGACTACAGTTTTGTACTCCGGAGAAACAAGCCTGCTAGTGACGATACTACATTATCAGGCTAAAACCAATTATGGCTTCCCTCTAGTGATAATCACGATATGCGCATTCTACTTGTACAAAGTCATGCTGCTGGTCACTATCGAGCCATCGCGATGACGGGTAGATATGGCGCCTAAAATAGAGACCGCTCCTGAGAAGAACAGACACGTTTGCTCGCAAAACTGCAGGGATTTCACGAAGATTCATCAATAAAAAAATCTACTTGAAATATAAAGTAAGTGCTTCCATTGTGTTTCCTTGGGATTTAAGGTCTTTAAATAGAATTTTTCATTGAGGAAATAATCCTCGGTCTGCCATAGTGCTTGATGACGTTTGCAAGCGAATTGTTTTTTCCGGGTGGGGGGGGGGGACTTTCCCAGCTTTCCGATCATTGCGTGTTCTCCCCGTAAAACTGATCGGGGGGGGCGAACGAAAATAAAAAATGTGTGGAATATATATTTTAAGAGTCTCCAAAGTAGTCGAAGAGAAAAAGGAAGGAAAAAAGCCCCGAAAAGCTACATGTGAATCAGTCCAGTGAAATAACAAGATGACGAAATGGTTGGAAAAATGCGGGGGTTGGAAGGGGAGGGGGGGGGTGGAATTTGTGGGCGAGTGAAAACTGATGCCGGGCGAGTGCATTTTCGCGGGTCACTCGCCCGAAAATGGCGATAGTGCTCTCAAAATATAAGTGCTCCAACCCTGGTGACCATCGCTAAGGTGGTTTAAAGTACATAGCCCATTGGCAGAAACGGTAGTGCACTGGGGCGTGTAATTTCCTTATATGGATTAGAATTGAAAATCTAAACAATTTCACGCTGAACATGTTCATGAATGAAAGGCTACACCAACAAAGTTTGAGAGAGTTTTCAGCGAAAAATTCTCCAAATGGGAGTCCTTGGCAAATAGTTGCCAAAAAATTCCATACAAACCCTTACAATTTTTTGGCCTGCCTACCCAATCCATACAGACTCTCTATTTTGGGTGACATTTGAAGAGCTACCATTTTGCCATTTTCCTCCTCCAAATACTTCTATTCGTGGTCAAGTCTCTCAAATTTAGTTGATCTTTTATTTGAACATCTTAGTTTTTCAAACAAACTGAAAAACAACCATACATCTGTTCCACAGTCCTCTCTACGTTTTCTGCCAGTGGCATATGAAAGGACCCAAAATCTC
>JAHPZR010045527.1:0-2500 GCA_019787425.1 Platygyra sinensis | reverse complement strand
GTATTCTAATAGCCATCCGAAGGCTCAAAATTACGACCGATATGGTCGCCAATGAACTAACAATTTTAATACAATGCAACTAGAGTTTTTTTCCTGGCGACTAAAAATTCTGGTTTAATCGCCATATATAATCGCGACTTCATTTTTCTATGTTGAGGATCAATAACGGTTATTCACACACTTCCCATGTACATGTACTTCTAGAAAACAATATTGAAGATCATCGCTTCTAAAACACTAAAATAAGAAAAGAAGTCAATCCATCCTTTGCTTTGCTGTATTGATTCTCTCACATCGGAAAACTTCCAAATGGTTGGAAATGTTTGAAATCGCCCTATAACGCATTGCAAACCCTTGGTCATTGACTACGTTATGTATGCCTTTGTAATGTTCTTTTGACATGCAACGAGCCTTGATACCGGATCTTCATTTGCATTTCGCGACTATTTTTACCTATTATTATCTATTGGCCCCTTTCCTAAATAATTGTCCCCTAAAACAGGTCTTCAGGGGTCACTTTGGCCCTCAAGTAAAATTTTCTGGCTGAAACACTGGAACCGCCTAATATTGCCTCACTATACCCTTGAAAGAATAGACTTATGGGGATACAAAATACTCTCAATGCATTACAAACTGTGCTATGGCTTTACAGTGTTGTAACCTCCACTAGTAGGGTCTATGCACATATATATGTAATCTACATCAAAACCAAAAAAACCGAGAAAACATAAATCTATAGACGGACATACAAAACTCACGAGCATAGAACCAGTAAAACAGTTCTACTTACGAATGAAAGCATTTAGTCGTCGTCATTAAATTCCAGTGTGACGTCATCGCCAATAAGCACAAACAGAGCCCAGTACTTCACTCCACTGAACTCGGCAGTTTCTCTCATAGACTTCATAGCTCGGTTCAAAGCATTACTGACACTTTCCCCTTTGACCAAGTGTTGATAGAAGCTTTTCATGAACTCAAGAGTGGCTGCGTCATCAATGGCCCATAATGACACCAGCACAGAACGAGCACCGGCTCCCAAAAAGGCACGTGCGATACCAACCACTCCTTCAGCTTTAATATCTCCACGGCCGCTATGACAGCAACTAAGTACAACCAGTCTTGCTTGCAGTTTAGCATTCAAAACATCTTTCATTGTTAAAAGGTAGTCTTCCTCCTTAGGGGGCCGGGATGCCCGCGTAGGATTTGGTGCCAAGGCAATTTCGCCGGTTTCCATGCGACCATGAGCTGCAATGTGTATTAAAGCAACCGTAGGCAGTCGCTTTAACACTTCATCCTTCGTTGCCTCTTTGCCAGCTAGTGGTGAGGCCTTCAGTATTCGTCCAATCATCTGTACTTCTTCTCTGGCGTATGGAAGCTGATTCAAAAGTTTCTTCCCCTTTCGATTGGTGATCTGTTCCACACATGGATCTCCAACAAGCAGCAACTCTTTCTTGCAATGGAAATTTGCTGGACAATCTGCGATCAATTTCAAAGCGTAGAGGGAAGGAAGCACTCGAATTCTGAAGGACTCCCCCAAGAACTTTGAATTGGAGTCCATGAATGCCGCGATAGGAGCCAGCCACAGTGGACCATCAGGGACAATGATAAGTTCATCACCAGGAACCAACAAGTCTGAAATGGGGCCAAGAACTACATCATACAATTTTCTTGGAGCATTTGCCTGAACTTCTAAGCTATCGGGTCCTGTCTCTTCAGACCTCGCGCGTGGTGGCTCCATGTCATCTCTCAGCTTATCTAGCGAGCGATCCTCGCATCTTACACCAGCTCTTACTCCAATGTTCGTACGCGCATTCTCTGTCAAAGTCTTCAGAAGACTGGGAGCATCTTCAGCAGGGTCATCGTCGATTTCCTGTCTCCTTAACACAACTTCTTTTCTTCTTTGAATGACCCAGTGGATAATTTCTCGTTTATGAACTGCTATGAAAACTGTATTTGTCGGAAGGCCGCGACCGAGCGTGTCATAGGTATATATACCTTCTAACATTGAATTTGACTCAACGTACGGCCTTCCAAACCCATAATTTAGTTCCAGAAGAACTCTCAGGGCTTGTGCGCGCCCTTGGTCAGCAGCAAAGAGGGCCTCTACTACTTTGTCTTGCTTCAGCAGTAGGCTCCATAAACTACTGTATACAGTTTGGAACATATGACGAAAGCTAATTTTCCACTCATCTTTGTCCCCAAGACGATCGTTAAATATTTCAACACTGGACTGATAACAATTGAGGGCCTCGGGAAGATTGCCTAGTCCAGCTTCAAACAAATACCCAAGGTTGTAATTCGTCGTTGCCTCTCCCTCCGTTTCTCCCACTTCTTTAGCAATTCTTAGGCTGAGCTGATAGTGCTCTCTGGCTTTTTCAAGATCTCCGAGACCGGCATAACTGTTTGCCAGATTGGCATGGGCGCGGCCTTCTTCAACCTTCTTTTCTAATTCTTGAGCAAATTTTAACTGCAGTTCATGGTGCACAGCGGCATTTTCAAA
>JAHPZR010045526.1:0-33699 GCA_019787425.1 Platygyra sinensis | reverse complement strand
GCTCGTTACTCCTTTATCACATACGGGGCAAAATTACTGAATGCTGATTGGCTGAGACAGAGGGCATTTTTTCTTAATTTTTGTAATTGCCCCGGGCAAAATTACTTGATGCTGATTGGCTGAGCACGCCTGCATTGAGTTGGTTTCCCGCTTCAAACGGATTTTGAAAAGAAACTTTCAGAAACGCATCGCTTCTGAGGCCCCGTTTACACGGGTCCGGACAAATTTTTGCACGGACGAATTTTGTTCCTGGACCGCCTGTTTACATGGATCCGTGCCGGATCCGTGCAAATTCTGTTCCAGTGGTGTTTACACGGATCCGTGCAAATTTTAGACCAGATGCGGCATTTGATTCCAGGCCATAACCGCGCTATGTGTGCAAAAAGTTGCACGGTTCGGGTGTTTACACGAGTCCGTACAAATATGGAACCGTGCCGGTCAAAAAGTGGACCTGCTTTTTTTCAGGTCCCAAAACTTGCACACTTAGGCCCCGTTTACACGGGTCCGGACAAATTTTTGCACGGACGAATTTTGTTCCTGGACCGCCTGTTTACATGGATCCGTGCCGGATCCGTGCAAATTCTGTTCCAGTGGTGTTTACACGGATCCGTGCAAATTTTAGACCAGATGCGGCATTTGATTCCAGGCCATAACCGCGCTATGTGTGCAAAAAGTTGCACGGTTCGGGTGTTTACACGAGTCCGTACAAATATGGAACCGTGCCGGTCAAAAAGCGGACCTGCTTTTTTCAGGTCCCAAACTTGCACACTTAGCCGTTCAAAAATTCGTCCAGTTCCGCCGGTCCCGTGTAAACGCAAGGTGGAACCGTGCAAGTTTTTGTCCGTGCAAAAATTTGTCCGGACCCGTGTAAACGGGGCCTTAGCCGTTCAAAAAATTCGTCCAGTTCCGCCGGTCCCGTGTAAACGCAAGGTGGGATCCGTGCAAGTTTTTGTCCGAGCAAAAATTTGTCCGGACCCGTGTAAACGGGGCCTGAGTTTGATCTAAATACGGTTATTTCATCTTAAAGTGAAAGAGAATCAATATGCAACCAAAGCGCAGTCTTTTGGTGGAAAAAGCAAAAGGATTTTTCCGACCTAAAAAATGCATTGATTCGCGAGCCTGAAAAAACGTTTGAGTTGGAGATGGCTGGTGTTGCACGAAACATAGAATTTACAGAATTTCATGGCACGTGCCAAACTGGAAAGTTCATTTCTTCGTTTGCCTTGGGTCGCCTTATTAGTATTACAGGTCACTTTATTGGCGTAACAAACAGCGTCCAATTTTGTTGGATAACGTGAAGTTTTCACAGTGGAACAGGGGACAGTTTTTGGATTCAAGAAGTTATTAGAGCTCGTTTGGACACATTGTTTTTACGTCTATCATCGATCCCCCCCCCCCCCTGAGACGACCCCCCAGTAGTTTCACGCCGTTGCAAGCTTCGCAAAACAGGTGAATAAAATTAGATTGCTTATAGTGTTGTTTTGGTAAAGAAGTGGCTTTTGAGGTTAAATTGACCCAAAGTTGCTGTGTTGTACGTACTAGCTCATAGGAGGCTTTTCCCCGTGCTTGACTGCTATGGTCCTGTTAAAATAATGACAACCGGCAAACCTGTTTACGCGACGGCAAGACCTTGAACCTTTGTACAAAATTTTGCCCTTTATGTGATAAACAAGTAATCGCAGTACTCTCGGGCAATTAAGGATTAATTTCACTTGTATTTTCAAAGTTTTCCAAATTGCCCTCGTCGCTTCGCGACTCGGGCAATTTTGTGAAAACTTTGAAAATACTCGTGAAATTAATCCTTAATTGCCCTCGGCCCCCATGCGATTTACATATACGACATTGTACGAGACGCGGTGCAATTACCAGGTACATCCACCTATCTATCTTATCTAGTCCTTATTTGCCCCGGTGGGGCATCTGGGGCCGCAACAATGTCACTTTTCCACCGGGTCTTGTCTTTCGCAATAGCCTGTGCCTCTCCCCATGATAAACCCATCTCACTAAGGTCAGATTCCACTGTATTTCTCAGGTGGTTTTGGGGCTTCCCCTTTTTCTTTTGCCTGCAGGTGTCCACCTAAGGGCAACCTTGGGTATTCTCTCTGGTGACATTCGTAGACATGTCCTAAGCCATCTAAGTCGGCGTTTCTTGGATTTCAAGATCTATACTTGTGCACCCAGTCTTCTGGTACAGGTCATTGTTGGAAATTTTATGGGCCAGAAGCATGTTGGCAGATCCTTCGCAGACAGCTATTGTGAAAAAGCACTGACTTTGTTTATGTCCCTCTGACTAATTCTCCAGCATTCAGCAAGGCGTACAGAAGCATCAGGAAGTCTAAGCAGTATAGCGTTAGACTAGGATTGGCGCCAATCGTAGTCTAAGCGTATACTGCTTAGACATCCAGATGCTACTGTGACGGCTTGCTGAATGCTGGAGAATTAGTCAGAGGGACATAAACAAAGTCAGTGCTTTTTCACAATAGCTGTCTGCGAAGGATCTGCAACATCTTCTGGCCCAATAAAATTTCCAACAATGACCTGTACCAGAAGACTGGGTGCACAAGTATAGATCTTGAAATCAAGAAACGCCGACTTAGATGGCTAGGACATGTCTTACGAATGTCACCAGAGAGAATACCCAAGGTTGCCCTTAGGTGGACACCTGCAGGCAAAAGAAAAAGGGGAAGACCCAAAACCACCTGGAGAAATACAGTGGAATCTGACCTTAGTGAGATGGGTTTATCATGGGGAGAGGCACAGGCTATTGCGAAAGACAAGACCCGGTGGAAAAGTGACATTGTTGCGGCCCCATGCCCCACCAGGGGCAATAAGGACTAGATAGATAGATAGGTGGATTAACCTGGTAATTGCACCGCGTCTCGTACAATTCGTATATGTAATCGCATGGGGGCCGAGGGCAATTAAGGATTAATTTCACGAGTATTTTCAAAGTTTTCACAAAATTGCCCGAGTCGCGAAGCGACGAGGGCAATTTGGAAAACTTTGAAAATACAAGTGAAATTAATCCTTAATTGCCCGAGAGTACTCGCGATTACTTGTTTATCACATAAAGGGCAAAATTTTGTACAAAGGTTTCAAGGTCTTGCCGTCGCGTAAACAGGTTTGCCGGTTGTCATTATTTAACAGGCTAGCAGTAACACGGGGAAAGCCTACTATAATAGTAAGTAAAACACAGCAACTTGGTTCAATTTACTCAAAGCCATTTCTTTACAAACAAAACTATAAGCAATCTAATTTTATTCACCTGTTTTGCGAAGCTTGCAACGGCGTGAAACTACTTGTTCTTCGATCGATGATAGACGTAAACAAGTGTCCAAACGAGCTCTAATAACTTCTTGAATCCAAAACTGTCCTTTCCACTGTGAAAACTTCACGTACCAACAAAATTGACGCTGTTTTTACGCCAATAAAGTGAGCTGTAATACTAATAAGGCGACCCGAAGCAAAACGAAGAAATTAACTTTCAGTTTGGCGGCCATGAAATTCTGTAATTCTATGTTTCGTGCAACACCAGCCATCTCCACTCAAACGTTTTTCAGGCTGCGAATCAATGCATTTTTAGTCGGAAAAATCCTTTTGCTTTTCCACCAAAAGACTGCGCTTTGTTGCATATTGATTCTCTTTCACGTTAAGATGAAATAACCGTATTTAGATCAAACTCAGGCCCCGTTTACACGGGTCCGGACAAATTTTTGCTCGGACAAAAACTTGCACGGTTCCACCTTGCGTTTACACGGGACCGGCGGAACTGGACGAATTTTTTGAACGGCTAAGGCCCCGTTTACACGGGTCCGGACAAATTTTTGCACGGACAAAAACTTGCACGGTTCCACCTTGCGTTTACACGGGACCAGCGGAACTGGACGAATTTTTGAACGGCTAAGTGTGCAAGTTTGGGACCTGAAAAAAGCAGGTCCGCTTTTTGACGGGCACGGTTCCATATTTGTACGGACTCGTGTAAACACCCGAACCGTGCAACTTTTTGCACACATAGCGCGGTTATGGCCTGGAATCAAATGCCGCATCTGGTCTAAAATTTGCACGGATCCGTGTAAACACCACTGGAACAGAATTTGCACGGATCCGGCACGGATCCATGTAAACAGGCGGTCCAGGAACAAAATTCGTCCGTGCAAAAATTTGTCCGGACCCGTGTAAACGGGGCCTAAGTGTGCAAGTTTGGGACCTGAAAAAAGCACGTCCACTTTTCGACCGGCACGGTTCCATATTTGTACGGACTCGTGTAAACGCCCGAACCGTGCAACTTTTTGCACACATAGCGCGGTTATGGCCTGGAATCAAATGCCGCATCTGGTCTAAAATTTGCACGGATCCGTGTAAACACCACTGGAACAGAATTTGCGCGGATCCGGCACGGATCCATGTAAACAGGCGGTCCAGGAACAAAATTCGTCCGTGCAAAAATTTGTCCGGACCCGTGTAAACGGGGCCTCAGAAGCGATGCGTTTCTGAAGTTTCTTTTCAAAATCCGTTTGAAGCGGGAAACCAACTCAATGCAGGCGTGCTCAGCCAATCAGCATCAAGTAATTTTGCCCGGGGCAATTACAAAAATTAAGAAAAAATGCCCTCTGTCTCAGCCAATCAGCATTCAGTAATTTTGCCCCGTATGTGATAAAGGGAGTAATCGAGCGAGTAATTTCAAAATTAGACAAGCACGCAGCGCGAGGTTAATTTGAAATTACGAGCCTGAATTGTACTCCTACTGCGCTTTTCAATAATGTACCAGTCAACTCCAAAACCGCCCACACCCTCCCCCCCCCCGGGCAATCCCCGGGCATTTGACTCGCGTTAAGCTCCGTACAGTGGGGAATTTGACCCAAATGAGACCCGCAGTGGGGCATTTAGCTTTCCTGTCAAAACGTCTGTCAGCGGTCAGAAACAAAAGGATTTTGCAATTCTTTGATTCAACACGTAAGCTGCGTTCACGGGTCACTGCTCTTGTCGATTCCACGTGGGTTTTTCTGTTGTTGTCGTTTTATAAAGTTATATCGTGAAATATGCCTTTGTTTAAAGCGTGGAGCGAAGACAAGCTGAACAAGAAATTCGTAGTGGCTGTAAATTTTGCGTTTTCGCTGCCGTCAATCAAATGTTCGGTGGGTCTTCCAGCTTACGACTACTGCCGAGCACTGTTTCGTTGTCTGAACTATGCACAACGATTTGATAATCGCGCGCTCGGCAGTAGTCGGAAGCTGGGTAGAGCCATAGTTACTAACTATGGTAGAGCCGACGAACATTTGATTGACGGTAGCGAAACAAGCATCTGACGTTTGAGCTTTGAATTTTAGAGTCCCCATGTCATTGAAAAGCGCAGTAAGAATTGTACTCCAATACGGTAAGGCCTCGATCTGAAATTTTCCCGCAAAGCCCTCACTCTCGGCTAATAAGTAGAAAATAACGCATGCTTGAGGTCTAGACAAACTGCTAATGGACGCATGATCGAAACGCGAGTGCGTTCAGCAGCTTTTCTTGTTAGACTTCAAGTCGCATTATTTTGTTAGAAACCATAGTAACACCAACTATTATTTGGTTTAGATTATAACATGAAAAGCGAAAATACTGATTTACACCTGAGAAGAAACAGCGATTTCGCTTATAACACAACATCCCGGACAAATGAATAACAATAGCCACATCAGTCTCAGCTGGTTTTCAAGCGGATCTTCTATCTTTCCAACCGTGGATCAGTATAAAATGATAAATAATAATAATAATAATAATAATAATAATAATAATAATAATAATAATAATAATAATAATAATAATAATATCACTTGGCTCAGGACACAGATTTCGTTTGAACTCTTAAGATCGGTACATGCATGCGTTAGAGGTTCGCGAACGCCGTTTCGTAGCAAGATAGAGCAATCACTAGACTGTAAAATAAATGTAGCTAGTGCGGATATCTAAAATATGCGGTCTATATGCTTTTATACTTAGGGCTTTTAATGAACACTGGTTTAGTTTTCATTAGTATAATTCGATGTTTTTAATATCTATGGAAAATTGGAATTCGTAATTTTATAGAATTTTGAACTTTTGTTATCAATTATACCCTACTCTGTTCTTTTAGCCTTTTTAATCTTGTAAGTAATTATTGTGAAATTTCAATAAAGTTTTTATTATTTATAATAATAACAATAACAATAACAACAACAACAACAACCAACACAATAATAATAATAATAATAATAATAATAATAATAATAATAATAATGCAAGTGAAGAATGATCATCGCAGTTAATTTTCCAATTTTTAACCAATTGGAAAGAAGAAGCCTGAAAAAATCAGGGCTTCAGCGGGATTCGAACCCGTGACCTCCGCGATACCGCGACTTCGAATCCCGTTGAAGCCCTGAATTTTTTCAGGCTGCGATGATCATTCTTCACTTGCATCTACAACCGCAGTTCAAATATGAATTATTTTTATATACCTCACATCAATAATAATAATAATAATAATAATAATAATAATAATAATAATAATAATAATAATAATAATAATAATAATAATAACAATAATAATAATATTAGCAATAACAGAGGCGCAATACTCAACAACTGTGTAAGTACAATGCGATAAAACCTCAAATAGGAAAAAGGACATGCCTTAAAATGAAGAGGATTATTAACAGGCTTTTTCTTGCGTTCTTTGAGAAAACGATTGATTCTCTAAGCTAGTGGTGCATTGATGTAAAAATGCGTTCAGTTGCTACTGAACACTGAAATATGCGCCGGCCTGACGGGTCGCGCTGACTTCAAACGCTCTCAGATTGTGGAGAAACAATAGTTAGGGGTCAAAAATATAGGGGAAAAAACCTGAAGGTCAACGCTGACACACCTAATTCTTTTTCTTTCCAACGTGGTCATTATCTGAGTACGTATCTTGTCCACTATTGTCACAAAAAAAATTATCTGGGAAAAGTAAAATTAAGTAAATGCACGCGATTTCCAGCAAGACCAAGGACAACGCAAGGGAAATTCACAAAAGAATACACATCAAAATCCTAAATAAAAGCTTTAATACCAAAAACTGAAGTCATATACATGTAAACTGTGTCTCCATTCCTTGAGGTACCTAACCGATCTTCACAAAAGAGCTGCTTCATGGAACAAACTCTTGCTAGCTATTGCCCGCAGTGATCTTTGTAAGTAGTAATCTTTCTTTCTTTTTTCCGTGTTAATAAATTATAATTTGACATTTCCTTTGATCTGAAGGCAATGGCTGGTTATTGCACAATAACACGCACCATGCCGTTGTCAAGTGACAAAGTTATACTCTCATTTTGACATGTAAGTGTGGTTGGTTGGCTCAACCAATCAAAATAGAGCGCCTGGATATACAAGAGAAGCGAAGGGCCAAATGAAGCCAGAGAGAATTCTAAACAACAAAGAAAATCAAAACCTATATCTGATGGCAACGGCACAGTGCGCATGAATATTACACATACATATTTGCTAATTATTATGGTTTGCAAGTTGGATAACACTATTCACCACTTAAATCAGTAACCTAGTGATGGCTTGGTTTGTTCTGCTGGCCGCCTACAGCACTACTGCTACTCACTGGAAAGCAATTTATTATGTGGAAGTGTTCTCTACTATTACAAATTAAAATTACAGACATGATTCCCAAGGGTGGACTACTACTACTTTCTGAAATCTCTGTGACAAATACAAGGATGCCAGCCTGTTTCAGGCTTAATGTTAGTTGGAGAAGAAAAAAAAAATATGTGAGCAGTATTGTCATTTTTGATACAGCTCCCAACTAGCTGTGCACCTGGAACTGGCTAACCAAACTTGTAATGTCCTTAGCTAATAGAAGCCTGTGTAATGTGACTGTTTGCAGCCTCCCTTGTTTTCTCTAAACAATGTGAACAAGTAGGCCAACAGAATTGTTCGTAATGAACTTTTGACAAATACACTTTTGAAAGAAATTACAAAAGTAAGGAATGACCACAATTGCATTCACTAAACTTGACCTGTATATATTGATTCCAACTTGGAAAAATACGAGTTCAATCACGCCCTGGGGTTTTTAAATTATAAAAAACCTAACAACTACAAAGCCACAGACAAAGTTGAGATTAAAGTTGTCTGCAATTTTCATGACATTGCAAGATCAGCCACAAAGTAAAATGTGATTAAGTTGCACAAAATCACAATGTAAATTGACCCTAAGAGTTGCCCTAAGAGTTAGTCTTCAAAGTTTCCAAAACGTCAAAATTTTTTACTTTCTCATCTGATTCTATATATCACCCAATGAACATCTGCAAAAAACATTCATATTTCCTGCCATTTTGGTTCCACCATTCGCACCAGTCTTCCCTTGGCTTGGAATGAGTTTTGACGTAGATTCAGGAACACGTCACTTCAGGCTTGGCTCATCTCACTTGTTTTACCTCTGTAAATCTAAACTTAGCAGTCCATACAAAATGCGGGAAAGGAGCATTTTGCATGGACTACAAAGATATATTGACAGAGGTAAAATAAGCAAGATGAGTCAAGCCTGAAGTCACATGTTCCTGGATGTAAAAAAATTGTTTTTATCCAAATCAGGGTTCGTACACTTATGACCTGTCAAAATTCCATGACTTTCCATGACTTTTTCCATGACTTTTTGAAATATTCCATGACCTAAGTTAAGCTATTTCCCTCCGGCAGTAGTGTCAAAACAATCATTTATTCAGCTGAAATTACATTTGATTTTTGGACTTGCCAGTTTAATTTTTCAACTTTGGATCTTAATGCCTTTCATTCATAGAAAACATACTGATTTTCCATGACTTTCCATGACCTACACCTAAATTTCAGGACTTTCCAGGCCTGGAAAATGAAATTGTAAAATTCCATGACTTTCCAGGTTTTCCATGACCTGTACGAACCCTGCAAATGGAAAATTTTTTGGCAGAAGTTTAATGCATGAAACATAGTATCAGATAGGAAAATTAAAATTTTGACGTTATGGGCACTTTACGGTAAAAGAATGGCCTGTTTAATTAACAGAGGAATCAGCAAGTAGAGATATAATGCACAAACCTTTGTTATACACAAAATTGGTCTCTACAACATATTTTCAATATAAATAATAAACTCAGGATTTCTTCCTTTGATCCCTCCCCATTTGTCTTAACCCTGTTCCCAGGGTCCCTAACCTTACCGTCCTCTGGGGTGAGCACGGAGAGACCCTGGGAACAAGGTTGATTTTGTCCCAGTCGCTAGTAAACTGATCTCCTTATAAAGCAACAAATAATATGATTACAACTATCATGATTACTATTAGTGCTACCAGAACACAGGTTTGCCTCTTATCTGCAATCAAACACATGAAAAACCCTGTCAGTAATGTGTAGTTCCAGAAAATATCCATAATTCCCCATGGAATATCTTTTCTAAGACCCCACCACCTCTCTGGAAATTCCAATTAATCTTCATACAATTCTTTAATTTTTTTGGTCTAACAGAACCCCCCCCCTCCACTACCCAGGAAATTCCAATCCCTTCTGTGTGTGTGCGGGGGGGGGAGGGAGTATGGATATTTTCTGTAAAACTCATAAGTGCAAATTAATCCCAAATTGAAGGAGAAAAACCATATGACTACTTATTAATGATATAGACAGGAAAAACATTGCATGGAAGAAGTGACGGAAGATTTAAATTTCTTGAAGCCATTTTTTTTCTCATACAAGAAAACTTTTTTCTAAGTTTCCACCCAAAATTTTCTTCATCATTTTATTGATATCATTGGCTTAGAAAATGTCTTATTATCTTTCAGCCAATCATAATCCAGAATTATTATGATCATATGTAATTTGCACTAGTGTTATTTTTTTTTTGCACTGCTCTCAGTCAATCAGAATCGAGTAATTTATTCACGTATATTATTATTTCTGAATCACCCATTTAATCCACTTTCCTATCAAGAAATAGTTCCAACTTACCATCAGACAATCTAAGAACTTTTTCTACTTTCAGAACAGTTTGTTGTAACTTAGAGTCAGTCATTTCTAGTTCATGACCAAAGTCGTCTAACATTCTGAAGGACAAAAACAAAAAAAAACATAATCACATTTAACAAGTATGGAAAACATGGTAATGGTATGTTAACTTTCAACAAAGGCATTAGTTTCTAAAGAAATTGTGGGCTGCATCAATAGACAAATCAAACACTTACATGTAGCTCTTTACCCACTTAACAAAACTAAATTACTGCCACAGTAAGTTAGCAAAGTTCACATTTCAAAGTTGGCCATTCGTCAGAAAGTGTTTTGCTCTGGGGAAGGGATATATGTAGATCTGAAACCTCAAGTTCACCAACTCACTTTGGCAGTTAGATTTCAGCTTTGTTGACTTTGAGTTCATTAACAGCTAAACCTTTAACTAAGCCTTAAAGCTGATTTCCAGTCCGTACTTGTTTATGTTTTTTGTTTTACTTCATGTAAGACATCACAAAATGTAAACATTTTGCAACTTCTTACATAAAGTAAATTCAAAGTTTAAAAACAACCGCCATTATCACAGGCGTCCCAAGCTCACGTTTAGAGAAAGGGAAGAATTATTCATATAAGCATTACGGCTGTGCGAGTTGGAAGGTGACCTTTCATCTTACGCGGTGTTAGGTTACACGAGAACCGTTGAGAATTTGAGCGCGTTATAAGACTTTGTATGGGGAATAAAATATCGCCGATTTACAACGCTAAATACTTTGAAATATCCACATATATTACGTAAGATGATTAAAACAAACTTACCTTTTGTGTGTCCGTTATGCTTTTTCGTTATTTTCGCTGTTTTGGGCGTTTTATGTCACTACTGTTCTTCCCTTCATAAGACGGAGTCAAGGTAGCACACTCGGATTTCGACCGTTGTCAACTCGGAGGCGGTTTGCGTCCAGAAAATCCATCCGATGGGAAATTTTTTCGTCCACAGTTAAGGCTCTATGATCCTTGCACCCACCCAAATGTCTCTCTCGAAATCTTCGCGCATTACGCTGAAAATGAGCATTTTCCACAGCCGATTCCACGATCGCTTCTTTATACAGCACCGTGTGATACTGTGGTCTGACACGGCCGCGGAATAGGCTTGGGCCCAAGGTCAAATTTCACGCTACCCGGGGTGATACAGTCAATTAATGTACATCACTTACCCCATCCCCTGAGTGAACTATCGCCTTGCTCCATTGTCCCGATCAACCAATGGCATAGCGAGGTGACGTGACGAGAGATAAACAACGGACACGATTTGAATATACAATGGAGCAAGGCGATAGTTCACTCAGGGGATGGGGTAAGTGATGTACATTAATTGACTGTATCACCCCGGGTAGCGTGAAATTTGACCTTGGGCCCAAGCCTATTCCGCGGCCGTGTCGGACCACAGTATCACACGGTGCTGTATAAAGAAGCGATCGTGGAATCGGCTGTGGAAAATGCTCATTTTCAGCGTAATGCGCGAAGATTTTCGAGGAAGAGACATTTGTGTGGGTGCAAGGATCATAGAGCCTTAACTGTGGACGAAAAAATTTCCCATCGGATGGATTTTCTGGACGCAAACCGCCTCCGAGTTGACAACGGTCCAAATCCGAGTGTGCTACCTTGACTCCGTCTTATGAAGGGAAGAACAGTAGTGACATAAAACGCCCAAAACAGCGAAAATAACGAAAAAGCATAACGGACACACAAAAGGTAAGTTTGTTTTAATCATCTTACTTAATATATGTGGATATTTCAACGTATTTAGCGTTGTAAATCGGCGATATTTTATTCCCCATACAAAGTCTTATAACGCGCTCAAATTCTCAACGGTTCTCGCGTAACCTAACACCGCGTAAGATGAAAGGTCACGTTCCAACTCGCACAGCCGTAACGCTTATATGAATAAATATATAATAATTCTTCGCTTTCTCTAAACGTGAACTTGGGACGCCTGTGCCATTATGGATACGAAGCGGTTGAAGCTTAATACTTAGTTCTTTCTCATATCACGTCATGGAACAACTTCACAGCTGTAAAAATCAATGAAGCTGTTGGAAAAAGAATTTGAAAGGTCTCAAAGATAAGGTATGTGGCTCTTAATGAATAACATTCATTCGCATTCCATCGAGTAAGCCATTTATAATGTTTATAAACATTAAGGTTCTGAGACTGCGTAGTACGGACTGGAAATCATCTTTAAGTTAGTCCAGAGGAAATATCTTGGAGTATTTCTACAGGCCCATGCCGCAAATTCCTTCCAGATAATGTCTTATACCCATTTTTAAGTCATAAAAAGCATTAATATTAACATGTACATTACTTACATATTTTGTTCTTCAATTTCATCCCCAATTTTCTTTCCCATGGTTTTTAAAACTCCAACACTATGTCCAACCATATCTAGCTGATCATCTTGAGCTTGTATCATTAACTTGGGACAAATAACAGACAGAAAGGACAATGAATTCTTTAAAAACAATAGGGATTTAAAAGGGATACATCATGGTATTTTGAATTATTATGACCATTGACAAAATTACCTTTAAATTGAAGGAAACCTGAAAATAATACTTAAGAAAGATATAAAACACTGAAGAGATAATAATAAAACATAAGGGAACAAGGATGATTAAGGATGAAGAAGATTGACACGGATTACAAACAACAAAAAAATTTAGGCTAAAATTTAGGCTAAATTTTTCAAACCTTTTAACCCTGACCCAGCTCCTTTAACAATCGCATACTACATTTTCTTTGCTAATAATACACATGAAAAAATTATTCGATTCTGACTGGCTGAGAGCAGTGCAATTCTAGAGTAACACCAGTGCAAAAAGGGTAACCCCTGGTGCAAATTACAGATTGTAATTCTGGATTATGAAAATTTTGTGTGGAAACTTTGAAAAACAAGTTAGAATTAGAAAAAAGGGCTTCAAGAAAAATCTTCTGGCACTTCCTCCAAGCAAATTGTTTCAGGTTTATATTATTAGTAAGTAATTTTATGGTTTTTCTCAATTTGGAATAAATTTGCAGGAATCCAGAAAATCAAGATCTATACAGATAATCGAGGGTTAACTGTACCACCCTCTTGTTTAATTTAATGAAAAAAAACAGTGATGCCAAAATGGCAAGTTTTTGCTCCATTTTCAGACTAATCACTCTTCCATTTACCTCAGAGAGATCTCTTGACTCTATTCATGTGTAATTATTAAAAGTCAAGTCTCTGTTACCTCTTGTTGTTGCTGTTGGTCCGTAATAAAAGCTTGATTTGATTTCTCAATCTCTTGATCCAGCCTAGAATATCTGTCTTTAGGTTTATCATTTCTCCTTCCCAACAGAGCCTAGCAAACAAGTTTAATTAAAAAAAACTATCATCAGCCATGCCAGAGGGAGCACACCTTTACTTTGCATCTACCAACTTATTCCTAGCTTTTGTTGTTTTGAATACCTCAGCCAAGTTTGCTATCACTTAACCAACAATTTCAGAGTGTACTGAATTTTACATAGTAAACTGGAAACACCCTTTTTTGTTGAAACTATCCAGAGATACGAATTAGTAAATCTAATTCAGGGGCATAATTTACCTTTCTGTATTCTTCCTCTTAAGTTAAAAACTCCAGGAAAAACTAAAGGAGATTTATTCGCATAAAAGGGGTTCTTTTTTAATCAGATTCTCTAATCTTGAGGGCAGCTTTTTGTATCCTTACCATCTGACAGTTGAAGAAACCTGGCTTGACTAACAATCAACACTGAAGGTAATTCTTTATATACTGTTAGATACTGAGGACTCTTACGGATTAAAGAAAAATTGGAAAAAAGATCACTCACCTCTCTTGAAGAATTCTCTACTTTTGCTTTAGCTGCAGGACTATTCATATGTTCTTTAATGACATTCACACCATCTCTAGTCTGTTTTATGAATTGTTTTCTTTGATTAACCTCAGCGATATCAATGTTGAACTTCCTTGGGTTTGCTTCAACAATGCCCACCGTTTCATCCAGGTCTTCCAAATCCCATTCAATACTCCTTACATTATTGCGTAGTTCATTTGTTGTCCAATTATATTCATCTTTTCCAACAGTACGGGGATTATCCAACAAGTCTTGCCATCTTTTGTAAAGGGTCTGTACATTGTTAACTGCTTTTTGCACCTCCCTGAGAAAAACAAAGTTGTTTGTCTTAAGAACACAGTGTATGTGTGTAGACAAAGATAGTTTTGAGTAGGTTTTATTGATTTTCAATACAAGATAACAAATTCAAATAAATTTTATTGTCATAACTCTACAAAACAATGACATATCATAATATAATTATTTGAGCTGTGGAGAAACATATGAAGACATGACTGAAACATATGAAGACATCATTGCAGTGTGATGATCAATCATGTCTTCATGGCAGCATTTTGAAGCCTTGTAGGATGATTCCAGCTCTCTTATCTGAACACTGTCAGCAGATTTAGGTAAAAGAGGTAAACAGGACAAAAATTGTAATATGAAGATGTTTTAACACAACAGGAGAGAGTTCCATTTGATCTATAAAACTGGTTTCTCTACATTGTAAACCATTAAACTATGCCGATATCTACACATGTCAGTAAGGTTAAGTGTGATCAGTGTCTCCTGGGGCAGCAAATTTCCACTGGGTGTTTAAGTGTCTATACCGCCAACAGGGTTTTTATAGTTATGGTAGCTCTATATACTGTGTAAAAAGGTATTCTAAGAAAAAAAATTGGATTCTGAGATTTTAACGCCCTAAGATATCGCCTTAAAGTTCCCACTTCAGCCATGCCCAATGAAGCTGACTGTGAGTCAGTGCAGAAAAGGGTCTGGGTTTCTGAATGGGTCGTGACATCAAGTCAGGAATCATGCGATCCTTCTAGTTTAGGTAATTGTTGTTTCAGTAGTGGTGAGGAGTTTTCCTCGCCAAAAAACAAACAAATCGAAGTTGGTGAAGCAATGCAGTCATCAAGCAGGCAAAATAAAAGCATAAAGCTTTGAGATATTCCTGAAGTGATGTCATTCGTCACCAATCTATCATTACCCGGTCATCTTCATTGGGCAGGACCAAGGCGGGAAATTTAAAGCTTGATTTTATCGCAAAAAGCATCGGAATTCACTTTTTTGGGTTTGAAGACATTTTTAAATGTTACAGAGATGATGACACACCTAAAATAACTTTTTGGCCGTATGGACACTTTTAAGCGGGAAGAGGAGGGTCTGAACAAAACCTCCTCCTCAGGTAAAGCCTAATCCTCACTTGTGACACAAGCATATGCATAAACATTTGAGAATATCAAAACTTTGCATTCTTCTTATGCTTATACTCAGTTCTATCACTGTTATATACAGTGGGGCCATGGTTGAGGTAAGTGTACGCAAAATAATTTAAGCCAATCAGTGAGTTACGCTCATACCAACCATGTCCTTGCAGCCATCCTCACCAGCACATAAGCCTCTTATGTTTATGCTTAGGCTTATGCTTGCCTCACTAGTGAGGATAGGGCTTACTGGGTAGAACAAGTGATCATGTCAACAGTCCCTAAATTATTTCAGTGCCAATGTGAAAACTGACAGCTCTCCACAATCGAATATTGAAAAATATCGATGTTTACAAAGCATTTTTAAACTATCACGGGATCTGAATCAACCCATCCAATTGTCGAACAAGAAAAAGAAGTCAAAGTCTCCGTCGTTACTTATAAGCATGGGTTAATGTAACGAGCTTTCACTGATGCTACATATAAGCTTACTTCGTACAGCAAACGCAACAGAAGCATATCAGACGCTTCCCAAAGCTGAAGAAACGAAACTGTTGAGATCAGTTACGAAACGAACAACAGATCAGCTTCGACATCGAAAACACTACTTAGATTTAAAAATAAGAAACGTTTCTTCTTTACGCGTTGCCGATATTCACATCATAGACCCAACACAAACTTCAGAAAAGACGCCTTCCGGAAAGTTCTGACGCATGAACTTACTCTTTGACGACGAAAAATGGATCCTCTACCGACATTTCCTCCACAGAATGGTTTCAGATTGCTAAAAAGCTCGTCACAATCGCAGATAACAGAAAGTCTTCGTTGAAATAGACCGATACAACACTAAAATACTATCAAGTGACGCTCGTCGACGCGAGAAAACTTTCAGCTGAAACTCACCGCCATTATCACGTGACCCAATTTGGGTCGATTTCCGTTCCTGCTACAGCTGAGAATTTACTTCCTGTTAATTACCATATTTGGTTTGTTAGGCCAAAAAAATGGCAGATCGGTAATTTGTGGGGCGAGCGTTGAATAATATATGGTGAGGGTTTTTCCAAAATCAGCAAACCAACCGAACGAAATGGCGCTTACCATTTGCTGAATACCCCGCCACTTATTTGCATGTCGTTGAATAAGAATAGCATATAAACTCTTGGTCTTCGGCCATCGTAACTTGATTAAAAAGATAAAACAAACAGCGGCATCTTTTGTGTCATGCTTCGTTCTTTAAAGAACGCCGACCAACGAAAACAATAGTGGTACAGAGTTGAGGGGTCCAGGGGAGGGGGGGTACTCCCTACAATAGCCTATACGGGGAGGCTCCGCCCGAAAGGGGTACTTTTTCAGGCTTCAGGTATATAAAAGGGTAGGGATTTCACAAGTTGAGGTATATAAAAGGGTAGGGAAATCGGTCATTTAGGCATTTAAAAGGGCCTTTAATTATAATATTTCGAATAGACGCCCCTTACGGCTGTATCAGTTTATTTATTAAAGTGCCTATGAAGTAAAAACTAATTGCTGCTTATTTGAAAGGCTTTTTAAAGTAAAGAAGAATGGCGTTTTCCTTTTGGGGAGATCTTCTTTAGTTTTAGAGATATTTACGTTTTTGTGTTATGCAAATGAGGAAGTGATGACGTCATAGGTTGTTCCACTAAAACAGTACAACACTCAATCAAGAATATCTCCAGAAATATCGGAGCAGTGTTGTTCAAACTTGGCACCAGAAATGCACATCACAAAAGAAACAGAATGACGCTTACTATGTTGTTGCCATGGCAACACTCTTGGCTCCAGTCTCTTTCTGTGAAAAACTAAATATCTCCATTTGCAATCTTTTGAAGTGGGACAGCGGGTCTAGCTTGGCACACGAATGGTTCCCATATCGTCTTAACTCTCCCCATTAGTTTGTTGTGAGTGGATGATTCTTGTTTAGGATAAAATCTGGGAACTTTAGTCTTAATTAAAACAGGACCAGCGGCATAACTGTTGTCATGGCAACAGCATGACAGGCGTCATTTTGCTTCTTTTGTGATGTACAGTCCTGATGCCAAGTTTGAAGAACACTGCTTTAATATTTCTAGAGATATTCTTGATTGAGTGTTGTACTGTTTTAATGAAACCACCTATGACGTCATCACTTTACTCACAAAGACGTAAATGTCTCTAAAACGAAAAAAGATATTCTAAAAAGAAAAACGCCATTCTTCTATACTTTGAAAGGCCTCTCAAATAAGCGGCAATTATTTTTTACTTCATAGGCACTTTAAGCACTACATGAAATTGAGAACAAGACTGTGAAAGGGATACCTTTTTTCAATAAAAGGTATATAAAAGGGGTACATTTTCTGCCAAAATGGTATATAAAAGGGTAAGGGGTTGGACCTCGGGGCGGAGCCTCCCCGTATTAAACTTTGTTAAGTAGCCCTCCCCCCCCCCCCCGGGGGAGGGGTATTCAGCAGTTACTCCTGCAATTTTAAATCGCGCTCTGCTCTCAATATGAGAGACTGGAAACTGGAAAGTTTAGCAAATGGTAAGGAAATTTACGCCGTTCCGTTCCGAACGGAAAAAGAGGAGTACCTCTGAAGGTACTCCACAATTTCCGAACAGAATTTCCCCGGAAAATTACCTACCATTTGACTTTCAAAACGAAATTTCCGGATTTTCTAGCTGAATGATAAGCACCCTAGCTAATATCTCCTTATGCAAAAACGGTAGACTGATCCCCAAGGCGAAGAGAGGAAAAGAAATAAAACAGCAATGAAATAAAACAAGTACAATATATTTGCCCGATACTTCGGTTTGAAAAACAAACCTTCTACAGGGCTAAAAGGAAATGAATGCAAAAAATACAAAATGACTGTTATATATAAGAGCTTTGAAATATAACTGTGAATGAGTTCCAAGGGAGTTCAAAGAAGATGGTCAATGGAGTGGCCAGGTTGGTTAAAATGTGTAGAAACAGGAGTGGGCTTAATGAGCTGATGGTGATTCTGGATGGAACGACGATGTTCGCCAAAGCGTTCGTGTAGCTGGCGTTTTGTCTCTCCAATGTACTGCTTTGTGCATTTCTTACATTCAATTAGATAATTGAATTTTTAGATTTACAATGATATTATCATTTATACGTCGTTCTTCTTTACTTACAGAGAAAGTATATTTTGTTTGGCCTTCTTGTAAGAACGGGCAGGTGAGGCAGTACCCTGGGTTCCAGAGGATATTTTTTTCTGATCGATATTTCGCGGCGAAGCCGCATTAACGAGGCGAAAAGCGCCGAGGAGAAAAAAATAACCTCTGGTCACAGGAGCACGCAACCTCATTTCCATGCGAGAAATCAGTTCAGAAATTGAACTGGGTCACCGATTGGATACTCCTATGTCCGTTGTTCGATATAGCCAATCAGGGCCATTGTTATATTGTTAATTCCCTGCGGATATGGGAGTATCCAATCGGTGACCCAGTTCAATTTCTGAACTGATTTCTCGCATGGAAATGAGGTTGCGTGCTCCTGTGACCAGAGGTTATTTTTTTCTCCTCGGCGCTTTGCGCCTCGTTAACGCGGCTTGGCCGCGAAATATCGATCAGAAAAAAATATCCTCTGGAACCCAGGGTAGTGAGGCAGGGGAATGCTTATGAATGGCAGGGGGTGCTTTTTGCTGTGGATTAGTGTTGTCACGCAACTGAGTTCTTACCAAAAGATCGCGTAGGTTAGGAGTCCTTTTATAAGCTACGACAGGTGGAGGCAAAAATGTTTGCTTGCAGCGGGCAGAGGAATGTAGAATGTTCAAATTCTTGCGTACAGTAGCGGAAGCGTGTACAAGCGTTAGGAAGAGCTGGATTAAAGGTAATGACAAATGGAGTTCGGGCTGACTGGCTGTTCTGCGGTCGCCGTTTAAAGCTTCTTGGCGTGAGATGTTGCGTACGCGGTTGACTTCTCTTTTTAGAAGGCGACGACTGTATCCTCGTAATGCCAGGTAGTTTATCAGTTCATAGCAGCGTTTATTGAAGAAAAGGTCAGTTGAACAGATGCGACGTAAACGTTAAGCGAGGCTAAAAGGAATGGTACGTTTGGTCACGTTTGGCAGGGTTGCAGGAACTCTTTAGAAGGTACTGATGTTTATCTGTAGGTTTAGTATGAAGATCGGTCTGGATTTGGTTATTGTTAAGGTGGACTTGTACGTCTAGGAAGGGAAGTGACTGGTTTGAAGAATTTGAATACTCTTGGGTGAACTTTATGGTTGGATGGATAGAATTTTTGTAGTTAATAAAGGTTTTAAGATAATCTTCTCCTTCAGTCCAGATCATGCTCGGAAAATGTCATCGATATATCTCCACCAGTATATTATTTCAATATCTCCTTACATAGTTTTTACTGATTGAGGAATATTTTGTATTTTAAAAGAAAAGGAAGACATCCACTGACAAGTTCAGCGAAGAGTGCAAAATGACAACCGTGCTTTGCGAGTCTTGCAAATCCACGACTCTTCTTTCCTGCTTGTAGACCGCTTTGCATAAATGGGCGCCTAAATTTGAATAAACAATACTTGTTTCGTTGATTAACATTTGATTATTTGATTAGCCGCGTGATTGACAGTTGATCTTTGAGTTAATGACACATTTTGTAAGAAACGCGAAATCAGAGACAAAGGTCAAAACACTCGCTTTGTACTTTACGTTGAACGTCGCTAACCTGTAGTGTTATACTGTTCGATCGCTGACCTGTATCGCTGACCTGTTAAGTTTGACTGGATATCGCCACAGAAGTATGTATTTCGTTTTGTAACCGGTTGAGTTTTGAGAATTATAATTTCCTATGCAATTTTATGAATCACCCGCATTAGGTTTCTAAAGGATTATGTATCTTTCTTATAGATCGAATAAAACAATATAAAGATTATACGATTCCGTATCCAGTCGTCTCCGCAGAACCATTTTCCCTTGGACCAAGACTTGATACATCCTTAGCCTCATATTCATGTTTCAAGACAAAGGAATTTTTACATGAATGTGACGCTAAGGATGTACCAAGTATTGTTATTCAAATTTAGGCGCCATTTGTGCAAAGGGTCTATTGTCAAAGAGACAGAGCGCTACCTTCGAACGTCCTATCCTGAGAGTATCAGGGAAAGAAGTGACTTTGGACGTTTGTGGAGATGGAGTAGCAACCAGACCCAGTAGGCTAGACAGTTCCGTTCAAATAATGGCCCAACGATTGTGTTTTCTTTGTTTATTTATGATTCTTGTCTGTATAAATTAGTCTCTTCTCTACAGAATAAGTACCTCGAAAAGACAATGACAAAGAGGCCCATCAAGGAACTTTTGGGCTACATGCTGAAGAGGGTTAGTCCCATCTAACCGCGAAAAACAAAGTAAAGTCTGCATACGAGCCAAGTGGCCCACCAGGTCGGAGCTTATCCCGGTTTCTGCAGTATGAAGCGACTAGGAGTATTTCTACTCCCTCCTCAGGGATGGGATGCTAGTCCATCGCAGGGTTACCCCCAGCATGTCTCGTCCCATTCTCCTTTACGCTAAATAGTCTCTCCTCATAATCCCTGCTGAAATTTCGAGAGAAAAACAGACTGCCAGCAATCTATCGGTATCTTAATGTAAACTATTTTTTTCCACTTAGCAGTATATTATAACACGCGCGCATTTACAGAACGGATCGTACCGGTAGGTCTAGTTTCTCTGTCTTGGATGATGAAAGAAAGATGTCCGGCACTGTGTCGCACAAGCATGGGGGATCCCGCTGGCATATATATTGTTTAGGGATATTTTTCTCTGTAAAAGTTCTATTAGTGCCTTAATCAAAATGAAATTAACCTCAAAAATATAAGTTCCACTTATTCATTATACAGTAATTGAAGAAGTCATTCCTCTTTGATTTGCTTTTTTAAAAAATCACCTTTCTATAGATAAAATGACGGCATTTTGCTACGCTAACATGGCTTTTTGTTTAGTTCAAGTGTAGAGACGCAACAACTCAGCTGAAAACTAAGTTTTAGACGCATCCAGTATGATTTCTCTGATTTGAATGACTTATTAAACAGTTTAAATTCCTGTAAAACCAGTGAGTGTGCATTTTGTCACTTGTCCTAAACAGGGTTAGGATTTCAAACCCTCGGCTGCACCCCTATACCCAAACATGGGTCAAGTACCACCCCCCCCCCTCCCCCATCCGCCCGGGCTTGCCTAAGAACACAACACAATCTGTCTACATTGTGATGACTGAATCAGATGTTCCTGACAATCTGAATGAGACTGCTATTGATGTGATGTAGTTGTCCAACTGAGACAATAGATGACGAGTTTGGCTACTTTGTGGCTGTGGGATTGGGGATGGTTTTAAAAAAGGGCATCTTGTTTCCCCTGGGGGGAAATGACATAAACACGAGCAGACGAGCGTGGCTGGTGATAGTAACCAAAACGATATTGTGTTCATCTCGGACTCGTGTTATTCGCGCAATTTTAAACTCGATAAACAAAAATCCAACAGCTTTTGCAATTGCAGAAGTCACCGAATCAGAGCTGGAGGATGACAACCTGGGGCTTGAATAGTTTTTGGATAATGAGTTCGATGGTGTTGACGGAGGACATGAAGTAAATGCTGTTCTTCATGATCCCCCTGAAGGAATTGCCGAGATTCGAAGCCGTAGAGAAGGGGGTGTGAAGAAGCGAAACTTTCATGACATAGTTTACTACTAAAAAGGTAACCCTGAACAACAGTGTCATTAGTGCAGCCAGTTGTAAGGGAGACGTGACAACATATCATTCAAGTAGCGTCAGTAACTAGAACCATAAATAGGTTTTGAACAATTTTTGACAATCATACCATCTTTTTCTCAACTGCAATGACAATTGAATGTCCAATGTTATATAAAATCACCTGTGTCACTTTTTTAAAGTGAAAATGTCTTTCAATTACCAATATCGGGTCATTAAAGCTCTCGCGCAAAACAATTCTAGTTTAAAAGCGACCGAAAGCGGCCATTTCGTTGAAAAATCGACGATTTAATGAAAAAAGCGCGACGAAATCGACGTTCGTACGTATCCATAGAGAGGCTCAACTTTGGACAATGTCAATCTTTCAGGTTAGCTATATAAAAATTGCAGTTATAATTTTGGCTCGTCGTTGAAAAATCATAACTTTGGTTTTTTAATTATGTTTATTTAACATCCAAGATCTGCAGTACTGGGCCAAACTGAGCCATTAAGACAGTTCAGTTTGCAGTCTTGCCTTTGATCGTGATAGTATAATCACATCAATTTGTTACCATTAGGTAAAACAAAAGGATACGATAAAATAGTTTTAAAAGAATAAGGTAAATCATTAATGTATACGTTAAAGACGAGTGGGCTTAAACCGCAGCCTTGACGAACACCTCTTGCATACTGCAAAGGTAGTGTCTGTGAACCAATTCTCACGGAACCAGTAGAATTGTAGTAAAGGTTTTTGATTAAGTCATAAAAATTTCCTCCAACATTTATTTGTAGCAGTTTATACCGAAGCCGATCATGACCGCAAATGATCCCGTCGGAAAACGAGGAATGGCATGGAGTTAGTGATTCCTCGGATAGAGATTTCAAATTTTTAACCCAAACAGAAACATGCCATAACTGACCATATTTTATATAGAAATAATTCTCACGATAAAATAATTCTTCGGATAGATTACCATCAAAGCTCTGCGGAGTGCCTTGTAATCGGCTTTGCCTATATATAACCATAACACGAAGCGAAAATTGCAAACTGATTTGAACAACTACAGATTAATGAAGTCAGACCAGTCACTCAATGATCTTCATGTCAATTTACTTAAGGGCCCGGGGGACAACCTAAAAACACACTTGTTTTTAAACCTTTTTTTCGTGCCTAAGATTTAATTCCAAACCACGGCAAAGTAGATATTTTTAGGAAGCTTTAAGACCAATAAATTATGGAAAACTACTTCTGTGCCCTAAAATGGTATTGTATCCTGAGACCAGCTGAATAAATCTGCCACCTGCTGTTCTATGCTTGGGCTTACTTGAGAAAAGATAACTCCTGCAAGAACTGATCAAAAGGAATCATTTTTACAGTTTTCAAAGGAAGACAAATAGCTCACTGTGATAGGCTTAGAGATTTAGGAAAAGTTATAAACACATGAAATGATGACCAGTTAAATCTGACACTGAGAAAATCCAGCAAAGTTTCAATGCATAACTTCGACACTGAAAAAAAGTGGATGGAAAAGCTCTATGCACATCCTGGAGAGCTCACTCAGTACAACAAATCCTGAAAATTTCAGTTCCATTGGCCAAATCCTTCGCAAAATATCTTTTGTCAAAGGCAAAAATAACTCGTTTTGAGAAAACGAGCTTTAAAATCATAGTAACAGAAATTGTCAAAATAAGACTTAATTACCTTAGCATTCGAATTCCTTGAAAAACCAAACTTCGACTTTTTTTCAGAATTTTATTCCCACCTTAATTTCTGACCGCTTTGCCTACCCTTCAAGATGGCATCGAAAACCGTGATAAGGACTATTTAGACAAACTCAAAGCCAAAGAGTTCCTATTTCTCTCTTATGGAGAAACTATTTTTTCATAAGAAATCGTGTGCACGCATATCTTCGAATTGGCGTAATGAATTGAATAAAGAAATGACACTTGTGTACCCATATTTTTCAGTCTGATTAAAGGGGCATTGTCACGGTATTTAGCGTCATTTTACAATGCCGAAATATGTTCCTGCATCAATGGAAACCCAAAAATAATGATGCAGTTTTGTTACCTAGGACTTTATCACTACACCGAAACCATTTATTGCTGCCTATCACTTAGCATGGCAAGGATGGAAATGGATTGAAATTTAAAAAAAACTAGCCAGTTTTTTTCAAATTCTAGAGCCATTCCTTGAAAATATTGCCAGAAACCCATTATGGTTTGCTCTCTGAACCACCATTCGTTTGATATGTTTCTGTTAGTCCATTTGAGCATTTTGGGAACAAGTAAAGGTACCAGGTAAAGATTTCAGCAACGAATGAAGCTGAAAACAGCATAACTCCTGTGACAGTGCTCCTTTAAAGAGTTCGAACGACACTATCTCGGCGGTCTTCTATGAAGAACGAAATCTAGGAATAAGGGACGGTCACGCGATTAAACTGATTTTTTTTTGTCTTTTTTTGTCATGCTTTTGTTTTTCGTTTATTATATTCCGAGCTAATACCAGCTTATTTTTGTTTAAATTAAGTTTTGGAAATTTAACTTTACACATTTTTCTAATAATTGTCATAACTATTCGATGTTCCGGGATGTCCTGATATAAAGGTTTATACAGCGAGTGAACGCATGAACGTTCTTGATGCGGGATCCGAATGAATGCACATAACAATGATACGGCACGTGAGCATAGGAACGATCTTAAATATTTTTGGCGGAATCCGAATAAATAGAAAAATGATACCGCGTTTGAAAATATGAAGGATTGAACTGACATTCTCCGTTCTGAGTGAGAAGACAGCCGAAAAAAACCTCTGAGGCCATGGCATTACGTGAAGATCGAACAAGCGAGCAGGGATTCGTCTGAGTGTGAGGATATTTTCAAGAAGGCTCTGCTTGGCTTTTTCATGGTAGGTGAATTTTTACAAAAAAATACGAATTTCGTGGGTTTTTTTTTAGCTGTTCAAAGAGCGCCGATAAAACCAGGAATAGGAGAGACATTAGAGACGTAAAGATGTTGTACGGCTGCGCTTTTCCCCGTAGTCTTGCTTTCTTCTACGGGAAAGTGTCTGGTTTTGTGAAATCTTCGCTATGCGAGTATAAGTCTGCTGTTTCCATTTCATGTTAACGCGTTTTTCACTGTTTGAATATATTACGGCCCAATTCGTAGATAAAGTTCTCAATGAAAAAAAATCCGTTTTTTGATAATTGTCTCGTTGTCATTTGTACAGAAAATTTCACCAATTTAACACCTACTGTGTGTGACCATCGTACACTCTTTTTTATATATATCTTTATGAATATTTACGGTTTTTCCTGCCCTGGCTGAATGTTCTTATTATTTTTCTCCGGATTTTAGGCTGAAAATATTTTCATGAATATTATTAGATAATAGCCATGACATTTCCGTTTCATTGACTTTGATGGCGTTGAAGTAATTTTGTAGCCAGGCTGTAGGTAATAAAGTTTTATCTGACACACACAGCAATGGCAGAAAGGACTATTATCCTCGGCGAACACAGCAAGGCCAGTGGCTAGCCCTGCTTTCGTTGTTTTTGACTAGTTTTGTCGTTTAGCGGAAAGGAAGAATTTTACATCCATACACAGAGTTATGTTCCTTGTTTTTCAAAATCTCAGCGTCAAGACGGTTATTCCAAAAATTTCAGCCTCGATATTCGGATAAAGCCTCGACATTCTTATAAATATTTCTTATGGAAAAACAAGGGTGCATCAGTAACATTCGTACCGGGCCGAAGAGCTGCAGGTAAGAAAGCTTCGTAGGTACCTCTAAGATGAGCTATAATTTTTTTTATTGCACTGAGCTCAAAATATATTTTATAAGAATCAAAAGTTCTGTATTTTTGGGCTTATACATCACGTTGTATGACCACTATGCCCGTGCTGAAATCGAGCTAATATATAGATTTAGGCCAGCCTAAAAGCGTAGCTCCTTGGCCGGGTTGTTCAGTGCCCGATTGAGCTAACCCAGGAAAAGGTAGAATGTTGATTTGAGTTTTGTAACTTTGCGGTGAGGTTTTCTGTTTACTGTGTGACTTCCTGTTTTGAGTTTTATAATCACCAGCTGGTCCCTCAAGGCTATCAGAGTAGCTGTATTCAGTAGCACCTCGCCGTGGCGTATCTTTAAGTCCGGATTTGCATTCATTCGGATTCCTCCAGATATATTTAAAGCGCTACTGCGACCAACCATCAATTCTACTTTTTCTTTTTATTTCGAAACTATGTAACTGAGCCACTACGTGACGGAAGTTTTTAGCCTTCATTTAAAAAAGACACCTGTTTATTTTGACTGAAATTTTTCTAAATAATGGTCCGCCATAACTGACTTTAAAATCTTGAGAGAGCTGGATCGAGGATAAGACTCGATAGTTTAAAAATGCAATGCGTGTGCACGCGCCTTAATTAATATGCAGCACTGGAGTTTCGAACTTTCAGACTTGTTAGCTCGTGTTTTGCATGTACAATAAGCTGCGTTTACACGCTGCAATTTTAAGCTAGCGAGTCTTTGACGTCATCTTATATTCGATCCCTCTGAAGTCCAAAATCGGTCAGTTTTGAATGTGAACAATGGCGGACCGTGAAATCCTAAACTTGCACTCAAAGAAAACAGCCTTTGGATAAAATTCGAAGGTTAAGATTTTGCCGGTGAGGTGTCAAACAAACACGCTTGTAAAATCTGAAGAAAAAAGAGAAGTGAATCTTTTTTATCATATTACCACTTTAAGATCGTTCAGATGCTCACATTTGCAGTATGAAAAGGTAAAACGCTTTTGGTGTCGTGCTTTCCCCGTCTGTTTCTCAATTTCAAGCTAGAATTCAGTCGAGAGAAATGGAAGAGTAAATTGAACCATAAACATGAAGCCGTTTGACCAAAATCAATCAAAATGGTCATGGTATTTTATTCCAGCATTCCTTCACGCAGCGTCTTGTTTTGTTCTGTTTTGAAAACTTGGCAGTCAAAAATATGCGTCGTTATCATTGTTGTTATGACTACAGTCCGCTGTTGTTTTGTTTCCCCTTTTTCTGCCACTTCAAGATAATTTGGTTTTATCAACTGGGTTGATAATGTGAATTGGCCACCGTAAAGAGATTCGGAAGCTGACGTTTCGCGATTCGCTTCGACAAAGGAGTAACGCTCGAAACGTCAGCTTCCGAATCCGCGCTTTACAGTGGCCAATTCACATTATCAATCCTGTTGATAAAACCAAATTATCTTGTAATACTCTCCACCGACGCAGAACACCATAGTTTCTTTAGAAACTTACCCCTTAATTCTGCTACTTTACCCTCGATAATACTTTTGGCGGAATCCAAATGAATGCAAACAATACTGCCGATACGGATAGTAAACAGATGATCGCCTCTTACTAGTTTTGGCGGAATCTGCTGAATGAATCCAAATAATATTGATACGGCAAAGTGAGCATCTGAACGATCTTAAAGTGGTAATATGATAAAAAAGATTCACTTCTCTTTTTTCTTCAGATTTTACAAGCGTGTTTGTTTGACACCTCACCGGCAAAATCTTAACCTTCGAATTTTATCCAAAGGCTGTTTTCTTTGAGTGCAAGTTTAGGATTTCACGGTCCGCCATTGTTCACATTCAAAACTGACCGATTTTGGACTTCAGAGGGATCGAATATAAGATGACGTCAAAGACTCGCTAGCTTAAAATTGCAGCGTGTAAACGCAGCTTATTGTACATGCAAAACACGAGCTAACAAGTCTGAAAGTTCGAAACTCCAGTGCTGCATATTAATTAAGGCGCGTGCACACGCATTGCATTTTTAAACTATCGAGTCTTATCCTCGATCCAGCTCTCTCAAGATTTTAAAGTCAGTTATGGCGGACCATTATTTAGAAAAATTTCAGTCAAAATAAACAGGTGTCTTTTTTAAATGAAGGCTAAAAACTTCCGTCACGTAGTGGCTCAGTTACATAGTTTCGAAATAAAAAGAAAAAGTAGAATTGATGGTTGGTCGCAGTAGCGCTTTAAATATATCTGGAGGAATCCGAATGAATGCAAATCCGGACTTAAAGATACGCCACGGCGAGGTGCTACTGAATACAGCTACTCTGATAGCCTTGAGGGACCAGCTGGTGATTATAAAACTCAAAACAGGAAGTCACACAGTAAACAGAAAACCTCACCGCAAAGTTACAAAACTCAAATCAACATTCTACCTTTTCCTGGGTTAGCTCAATCGGGCACTGAACAACCCGGCCAAGGAGCTACGCTTTTAGGCTGGCCTAAATCTATATATTAGCTCGATTTCAGCACGGGCATAGTGGTCATACAACGTGATGTATAAGCCCAAAAATACAGAACTTTTGATTCTTATAAAATATATTTTGAGCTCAGTGCAATAAAAAAAATTATAGCTCATCTTAGAGGTACCTACGAAGCTTTCTTACCTGCAGCTCTTCGGCCCGGTACGAATGTTACTGATGCACCCTTGTTTTTCCATAAGAAATATTTATAAGAATGTCGAGGCTTTATCCGAATATCGAGGCTGAAATTTTTGGAATAACCGTCTTGACGCTGAGATTTTGAAAAACAAGGAACATAACTCTGTGTATGGATGTAAAATTCTTCCTTTCCGCTAAACGACAAAACTAGTCAAAAACAACGAAAGCAGGGCTAGCCACTGGCCTTGCTGTGTTCGCCGAGGATAATAGTCCTTTCTGCCATTGCTGTGTGTGTCAGATAAAACTTTATTACCTACAGCCTGGCTACAAAATTACTTCAACGCCATCAAAGTCAATGAAACGGAAATGTCATGGCTATTATCTAATAATATTCATGAAAATATTTTCAGCCTAAAATCCGGAGAAAAATAATAAGAACATTCAGCCAGGGCAGGAAAAACCGTAAATATTCATAAAGATATATATAAAAAAGAGTGTACGATGGTCACACACAGTAGGTGTTAAATTGGTGAAATTTTCTGTACAAATGACAACGAGACAATTATCAAAAAACGGATTTTTTTTCATTGAGAACTTTATCTACGAATTGGGCCGTAATATATTCAAACAGTGAAAAACGCGTTAACATGAAATGGAAACAGCAGACTTATACTCGCATAGCGAAGATTTCACAAAACCAGACACTTTCCCGTAGAAGAAAGCAAGACTACGGGGAAAAGCGCAGCCGTACAACATCTTTACGTCTCTAATGTCTCTCCTATTCCTGGTTTTATCGGCGCTCTTTGAACAGCTAAAAAAAAACCCACGAAATTCGTATTTTTTTGTAAAAATTCACCTACCATGAAAAAGCCAAGCAGAGCCTTCTTGAAAATATCCTCACACTCAGACGAATCCCTGCTCGCTTGTTCGATCTTCACGTAATGCCATGGCCTCAGAGGTTTTTTTCGGCTGTCTTCTCACTCAGAACGGAGAATGTCAGTTCAATCCTTCATATTTTCAAACGCGGTATCATTTTTCTATTTATTCGGATTCCGCCAAAAATATTTAAGATCGTTCCTATGCTCACGTGCCGTATCATTGTTATGTGCATTCATTCGGATCCCGCATCAAGAACGTTCATGCGTTCACTCGCTGTATAAACCTTTATATCAGGACATCCCGGAACATCGAATAGTTATGACAATTATTAGAAAAATGTGTAAAGTTAAATTTCCAAAACTTAATTTAAACAAAAATAAGCTGGTATTAGCTCGGAATATAATAAACGAAAAACAAAAGCATGACAAAAAAAGACAAAAAAAAATCAGTTTAATCGCGTGACCGTCCCTTATTCCTAGATTTCGTTCTTCATAGAAGACCGCCGAGATAGTGTCGTTCGAACTCTTTAAAGGAGCACTGTCACAGGAGTTATGCTGTTTTCAGCTTCATTCGTTGCTGAAATCTTTACCTGGTACCTTACTTGTTCCCAAAATGCTCAAATGGACTAACAGAAACATATCAAACGAATGGTGGTTCAGAGAGCAAACCATAATGGGTTTCTGGCAATATTTTCAAGGAATGGCTCTAGAATTTGAAAAAAACTGGCTAGTTTTTTTTAAATTTCAATCCATTTCCATCCTTGCCATGCTAAGTGATAGGCAGCAATAAATGGTTTCGGTGTAGTGATAAAGTCCTAGGTAACAAAACTGCATCATTATTTTTGGGTTTCCATTGATGCAGGAACATATTTCGGCATTGTAAAATGACGCTAAATACCGTGACAATGCCCCTTTAATCAGACTGAAAAATATGGGTACACAAGTGTCATTTCTTTATTCAATTCATTACGCCAATTCGAAGATATGCGTGCACACGATTTCTTATGAAAAAATAGTTTCTCCATAAGAGAGAAATAGGAACTCTTTGGCTTTGAGTTTGTCTAAATAGTCCTTATCACGGTTTTCGATGCCATCTTGAAGGGTAGGCAAAGCGGTCAGAAATTAAGGTGGGAATAAAATTCTGAAAAAAAGTCGAAGTTTGGTTTTTCAAGGAATTCGAATGCTAAGGTAATTAAGTCTTATTTTGACAATTTCTGTTACTATGATTTTAAAGCTCGTTTTCTCAAAACGAGTTATTTTTGCCTTTGACAAAAGATATTTTGCGAAGGATTTGGCCAATGGAACTGAAATTTTCAGGATTTGTTGTACTGAGTGAGCTCTCCAGGATGTGCATAGAGCTTTTCCATCCACTTTTTTTCAGTGTCGAAGTTATGCATTGAAACTTTGCTGGATTTTCTCAGTGTCAGATTTAACTGGTCATCATTTCATGTGTTTATAACTTTTCCTAAATCTCTAAGCCTATCACAGTGAGCTATTTGTCTTCCTTTGAAAACTGTAAAAATGATTCCTTTTGATCAGTTCTTGCAGGAGTTATCTTTTCTCAAGTAAGCCCAAGCATAGAACAGCAGGTGGCAGATTTATTCAGCTGGTCTCAGGATACAATACCATTTTAGGGCACAGAAGTAGTTTTCCATAATTTATTGGTCTTAAAGCTTCCTAAAAATATCTACTTTGCCGTGGTTTGGAATTAAATCTTAGGCACGAAAAAAAGGTTTAAAAACAAGTGTGTTTTTAGGTTGTCCCCCGGGCCCTTAAGTAAATTGACATGAAGATCATTGAGTGACTGGTCTGACTTCATTAATCTGTAGTTGTTCAAATCAGTTTGCAATTTTCGCTTCGTGTTATGGTTATATATAGGCAAAGCCGATTACAAGGCACTCCGCAGAGCTTTGATGGTAATCTATCCGAAGAATTATTTTATCGTGAGAATTATTTCTATATAAAATATGGTCAGTTATGGCATGTTTCTGTTTGGGTTAAAAATTTGAAATCTCTATCCGAGGAATCACTAACTCCATGCCATTCCTCGTTTTCCGACGGGATCATTTGCGGTCATGATCGGCTTCGGTATAAACTGCTACAAATAAATGTTGGAGGAAATTTTTATGACTTAATCAAAAACCTTTACTACAATTCTACTGGTTCCGTGAGAATTGGTTCACAGACACTACCTTTGCAGTATGCAAGAGGTGTTCGTCAAGGCTGCGGTTTAAGCCCACTCGTCTTTAACGTATACATTAATGATTTACCTTATTCTTTTAAAACTATTTTATCGTATCCTTTTGTTTTACCTAATGGTAACAAATTGATGTGATTATACTATCACGATCAAAGGCAAGACTGCAAACTGAACTGTCTTAATGGCTCAGTTTGGCCCAGTACTGCAGATCTTGGATGTTAAATAAACATAATTAAAAAACCAAAGTTATGATTTTTCAACGACGAGCCAAAATTATAACTGCAATTTTTATATAGCTAACCTGAAAGATTGACATTGTCCAAAGTTGAGCCTCTCTATGGATACGTACGAACGTCGATTTCGTCGCGCTTTTTTCATTAAATCGTCGATTTTTCAACGAAATGGCCGCTTTCGGTCGCTTTTAAACTAGAATTGTTTTGCGCGAGAGCTTTAATGACCCGATATTGGTAATTGAAAGACATTTTCACTTTAAAAAAGTGACACAGGTGATTTTATATAACATTGGACATTCAATTGTCATTGCAGTTGAGAAAAAGATGGTATGATTGTCAAAAATTGTTCAAAACCTATTTATGGTTCTAGTTACTGACGCTACTTGAATGATATGTTGTCACGTCTCCCTTACAACTGGCTGCACTAATGACACTGTTGTTCAGGGTTACCTTTTTAGTAGTAAACTATGTCATGAAAGTTTCGCTTCTTCACACCCCCTTCTCTACGGCTTCGAATCTCGGCAATTCCTTCAGGGGGATCATGAAGAACAGCATTTACTTCATGTCCTCCGTCAACACCATCGAACTCATTATCCAAAAACTATTCAAGCCCCAGGTTGTCATCCTCCAGCTCTGATTCGGTGACTTCTGCAATTGCAAAAGCTGTTGGATTTTTGTTTATCGAGTTTAAAATTGCGCGAATAACACGAGTCCGAGATGAACACAATATCGTTTTGGTTACTATCACCAGCCACGCTCGTCTGCTCGTGTTTATGTCATTTCCCCCCAGGGGAAACAAGATGCCCTTTTTTAAAACCATCCCCAATCCCACAGCCACAAAGTAGCCAAACTCGTCATCTATTGTCTCAGTTGGACAACTACATCACATCAATAGCAGTCTCATTCAGATTGTCAGGAACATCTGATTCAGTCATCACAATGTAGACAGATTGTGTTGTGTTCTTAGGCAAGCCCGGGCGGATGGGGGAGGGGGGGGGGTGGTACTTGACCCATGTTTGGGTATAGGGGTGCAGCCGAGGGTTTGAAATCCTAACCCTGTTTAGGACAAGTGACAAAATGCACACTCACTGGTTTTACAGGAATTTAAACTGTTTAATAAGTCATTCAAATCAGAGAAATCATACTGGATGCGTCTAAAACTTAGTTTTCAGCTGAGTTGTTGCGTCTCTACACTTGAACTAAACAAAAAGCCATGTTAGCGTAGCAAAATGCCGTCATTTTATCTATAGAAAGGTGATTTTTTAAAAAAGCAAATCAAAGAGGAATGACTTCTTCAATTACTGTATAATGAATAAGTGGAACTTATATTTTTGAGGTTAATTTCATTTTGATTAAGGCACTAATAGAACTTTTACAGAGAAAAATATCCCTAAACAATATATATGCCAGCGGGATCCCCCATGCTTGTGCGACACAGTGCCGGACATCTTTCTTTCATCATCCAAGACAGAGAAACTAGACCTACCGGTACGATCCGTTCTGTAAATGCGCGCGTGTTATAATATACTGCTAAGTGGAAAAAAATAGTTTACATTAAGATACCGATAGATTGCTGGCAGTCTGTTTTTCTCTCGAAATTTCAGCAGGGATTATGAGGAGAGACTATTTAGCGTAAAGGAGAATGGGACGAGACATGCTGGGGGTAACCCTGCGATGGACTAGCATCCCATCCCTGAGGAGGGAGTAGAAATACTCCTAGTCGCTTCATACTGCAGAAACCGGGATAAGCTCCGACCTGGTGGGCCACTTGGCTCGTATGCAGACTTTACTTTGTTTTTCGCGGTTAGATGGGACTAACCCTCTTCAGCATGTAGCCCAAAAGTTCCTTGATGGGCCTCTTTGTCATTGTCTTTTCGAGGTACTTATTCTGTAGAGAAGAGACTAATTTATACAGACAAGAATCATAAATAAACAAAGAAAACACAATCGTTGGGCCATTATTTGAACGGAACTGTCAGAGGT
>JAHPZR010045524.1:0-12379 GCA_019787425.1 Platygyra sinensis | reverse complement strand
TACCGAGCATCCAACAAAAATATTCGCACACAAAGTTAACGCAAAGGTCATCAGCTCTATATTTTGTTGAGTTTTCAACTCGGTGCGCACGCTTGAAAATGACGTGGCACGCTCGTGACCAATGAATAGCGTGCGCACTAGAGATGCGCAGTAGCAATGGGCGCGAACGTCCTTAATACAACTGGTACTGACATTTTGCTTTCGAACGGCGATAAGCTGAATTTAATTCTGCAAAGCTTGCTCGTTCCCTATTTTTTTTCTCATCAGGCTTTTTGGCATCTCGATAAATGAATATTGTTAGAAGAAGATATTCAATATTTTTGCGTTTTAGTTTGGAAAATTTTCACCGCAAATATTACCGATCTAGATGCCGGTCTAGATGGGAAAATCTAGACCGTTTTCAACATTGATTTCAGCCAATCACTCAAATTCGGGGCACTTCCCAGTCCTTGTGAGAAACAGCCTTTTATTATTCAACTTTCATACACTGTACGAATTCCGATTTTCTGATTGGTTGATTTGTACCACGTGGCACTGGGTTGTGACGAAACAATCTCCTTGATGTCATTATTGTGGTGTAATTGCCGTGGTGTAAATTCAATACACCACTGTCATTACACCAAGGCTTAGGCTGACTCAAAGTTTGACGATTTTTGTTTGCAGTGTATTCAATTTGAATAATAAAAATGTTAATGCACTCATTGCACGTGAATTATCATTCACTAATTGAATTATCGTTCACTAACAATCAACTCTACCACTCAATGCCGCACGAGGCCGCCGAGTGCGGTATTGAAATTTCTCGTTTATTGTTAGTGAACTCGTGCAGGGAAACCCCGATAATTCACGCGCTGAGTGCGTTAACCTGCAAACATAAATGCATTCAAAGTTCACAGCTTCCGGAGAAAACCACGGGGTCGTATCGTTTATGGAACGTATTGTTCTGGATAACAACACATCATTCCTGGAACAACTCATAGAGTGCCAATTTGGGGTCTCAATCAAACCAACGTAACGTTTTACCTAGGTTGTAACTTCCGGAAATATCTACTCGCCGACTGATCGATATGATCATGACAGGCCTCTCTAACCTTAAGCTTTCTTGTTTTTAGTCTAATTAACATTGGCCACTGAAGTCAACCTTTTAGCCGAAGATTAGGGGCAATTCAAAATTAAAAAGGATTTCATGATTAGCCTTGTTTATAAAAGGTGAAGTCTGAATACGAGCCAAGTGGCGCATCTGGCCGGCGCTGTTCGAATGCTAAAGTTTGAAGTTCTTTGCTCGAGGCCCAGAATCATGTTAACGAAATACAGGATCAACACCTATAGTACGCGAAAGGCCTATTAAATCGACATGAACAGTATAGAAGAACTTGCTCCTCAGGTTATTATTATTTTTTTTATATTGTAACGGAGAAAACAAAAATTGGCGTGACCCTTGGAAGGTTTGGAAGAGTATTACGGAACCCAGAAGAAGACTTTTTTTGTGTTAGACATGAGTTAATTTGTCGAAACATGTAGCCTCCTAGTTCGGGCATGTTGTTTTGTCTTTCGCTTAGACGGGCTATTTTACACCAATCACTATTACTATTCGTTAAAATGAAAACGTACAGAAGAGCCACGACAGGGACGTTCTTAAAGGGTCTTTCAGTGAGCAAAATTATTCTTACTGATGTCGAAAAGAAACAAATTCACGTCAATACAAATGGTAAATTTTACCATAGTCGGTTCCCTGGTGTGCCAACGATTAAGCGTCTGATTTAAGCCAAATAGAAATCGTCCCATGGCCTCCTAGGTAAAGGCGATAAGCTACGTGATTTCGTAGGCCAGTAAAATAATGTTATATATATTTTGTACCTTGGAAAATTGCTTTACTCTGTTGCCTCTTCATCTATATCTGTCATAACTTTTTGCAGATATTGTTCCTTCTTTTTGCGTTTTCAGGTTTACAAACTCAAGTACAGGGTAAATCGTTCATATCACAAGAAGAGGACTGAGCAGAGATTTACTGAAGATCTACATGAATCAAACCAAGCAATTCAGAATGAAACATCAAGCGTCGAGGAAAACGAGAGATGATTTGCAACTTAACAGACTTCTGTAGTCCACCGTCTTATTTACCGCCAAAATCGTCATACGGCTGTGTAAAGGGGCGGTGTTCCTGCTACAGTTATGATGAAGAGGTCTGCAACACCTCAGTATAACATAACGATTTTGTGACAATAGATTTTGGTAGCAGAGCAAAGATAAATAAAAAATGTTAGTGCCAAATATAGATCTCAGTATAACCTAGACCAGTTAACAAACAACTCTTCGCTGAAAGACTAGCTGATAATCATACCGCTTCCGGTTTTCTGGTTTTGCATTATCTTGCAAACAAGCTGGGTTGCTGACCCTGGCCTCATGGCACAATCCTCAATAATTTATTGATGTGTCAGTTCCCATGAAAGAAATCAAAGTAATAGCTGTTAATTACATTTAACTAATGCCTTATTGAGTGGCACCGGTCGCGCGAGCAAACGATTAGTACTATGATGATTCTGGGACTCGGGTGAAGTCACAAGCCTAGCTAAATGTAAATAGCTGGTAGAAACTGAGGTACGAGACTATACGTAAGGTGACCTAGCGCTTTCAAGGGCATGCGGTTAATCGGTACAATTTCGTGTATCAATGTGAATTTCAGTTGGAGGGTCGTGTTATCTTTTCTCTGTCAATTGATGCATGAATGTTATTTTTAACAACTGCATGAAGAAACATTATGGTCCGGTCCCGACCAGCCTGCTTACATGTATTCGATAAGGTGATGAAGACACAAGATGGCCCTCATCCCATCTAATGAAAAGTCAGTACATCTACTTGTTTATTTCATTTTTTTTTATTATAATTTTTATTTTTAGTCCTTTGCCCTGGGTCGAAAAAAGTGTTATCTAGAACTGAATGTAAAAACTTAACGGTATGAGACTAGCGGATGTATATTCTCGGGAACTTATGACCTATATAAATTTATCGGTAAATCCTAAAACACGCCGTGACATAGGGCGACAGAAAACCTAATGAAAAGTTGCATCCGTCTCTACTTTTCCTATTTCTGCAAAACAGGTTTCATTTCGAACAGTTCAACCCATAAAGAATAATATAAAGAGAAAAATTTTTTTCAAGTATTTTGTTATTTTAATCAAGGAAAATACAGAAGTTGGTCTAACTCTTGGGAAGAACGGAATGCAGTCTAGAGCTGATCAAAGGTTGTAGGGGAAGATGTTTGGATTTTTTGACGTGCTTATCCAAGTATGTGCATGACTTCCTATTTTGCGCATGCCGTATTGATTTTGCGCGCGCAACTTGCGCGAATCCTTAATATAATTACTTTGCCTTAACTCCGCTAGATTTAGAGAAAATTTACGCCTTTGCATGCATTCAGTGAATTTTCTCCCTTTAGTTACTACTTACTCGAAGAGCCACGAGAGCGACAGACTAAAACATTTTTCCAAGGTACAAAATATATATAACATTATTTTACTGGCCTACGAAATCACGTAGCTTATCGCCTTTACCTAGGAGGCCATGGGACGATTTCTATTTGGCTTAAATCAGACGCTTAATCGTTGGCACACCAGGGAACCGACTATGGTAAAATTTACCATTTGTATTGACGTGAATTTGTTTCTTTTCGACATCAGTAAGAATAATTTTGCTCACTGAAAGACCCTTTAAGAACGTCCCTGTCGTGGCTCTTCTGTACGTTTCATTTTAACGAATAGTAATAGTGATTGGTGTAAAATAGCCCGTCTAAGCGAAAGACAAAACAACATGCCCGAACTAGGAGGCTACATGTTTCGACAAATTAACTCATGTCTAACACAAAAAAAGTCTTCTTCTGGGTTCCGTAATACTCTTCCAAACCTTCCAAGGGTCACGCCAATTTTTGTTTTCTCCGTTACAATATAAAAAAAATAATAATAACCTGAGGAGCAAGTTCTTCTATACTGTTCATGTCGATTTAATAGGCCTTTCGCGTACTATAGGTGTTGATCCTGTATTTCGTTAACATGATTCTGGGCCTCGAGCAAAGAACTTCAAAACTTTAGCATTCGAACAGCGCCGGCCAGATGCGCCACTTGGCTCGTATTCAGACTTCACCTTTTATAAACAAGGCTAATCATGAAATCCTTTTTAATTTTGAATTGCCCCTAATCTTCGGCTAAAAGGTTGACTTCAGTGGCCAATGTTAATTAGACTAAAAACAAGAAAGCTTAAGGTTAGAGAGGCCTGTCATGATCATATCGATCAGTCGGCGAGTAGATATTTCCGGAAGTTACAACCTAGGTAAAACGTTACGTTGGTTTGATTGAGACCCCAAATTGGCACTCTATGAGTTGTTCCAGGAATGATGTGTTGTTATCCAGAACAATACGTTCCATAAACGATACGACCCCGTGGTTTTCTCCGGAAGCTGTGAACTTTGAATGCATTTATGTTTGCAGGTTAACGCACTCAGCGCGTGAATTATCGGGGTTTCCCTGCACGAGTTCACTAACAATAAACGAGAAATTTCAATACCGCACTCGGCGGCCTCGTGCGGCATTGAGTGGTAGAGTTGATTGTTAGTGAACGATAATTCAATTAGTGAATGATAATTCACGTGCAATGAGTGCATTAACATTTTTATTATTCAAATTGAATACACTGCAAACAAAAATCGTCAAACTTTGAGTCAGCCTAAGCCTTGGTGTAATGACAGTGGTGTATTGAATTTACACCACGGCAATTACACCACAATAATGACATCAAGGAGATTGTTTCGTCACAACCCAGTGCCACGTGGTACAAATCAACCAATCAGAAAATCGGAATTCGTACAGTGTATGAAAGTTGAATAATAAAAGGCTGTTTCTCACAAGGACTGGGAAGTGCCCCGAATTTGAGTGATTGGCTGAAATCAATGTTGAAAACGGTCTAGATTTTCCCATCTAGACCGGCATCTAGATCGGTAATATTTGCGGTGAAAATTTTCCAAACTAAAACGCAAAAATATTGAATATCTTCTTCTAACAATATTCATTTATCGAGATGCCAAAAAGCCTGATGAGAAAAAAAATAGGGAACGAGCAAGCTTTGGCAGAATTAAATTCAGCTTATCGCCGTTCGAAAGCAAAATGTCAGTACCAGTTGTATTAAGGACGTTCGCGCCCATTGCTACTGCGCATCTCTAGTGCGCACGCTATTCATTGGTCACGAGCGTGCCACGTCATTTTCAAGCGTGCGCACCGAGTTGAAAACTCAACAAAATATAGAGCTGATGACCTTTGCGTTAACTTTGTGTGCGAATATTTTTGTTGGATGCTCGGTAACCCTCAATTTTTTTTCGGCAGATCACTTCCATTTCTGATTCTTTCCATTATACTAAAAACAAAAAAAATCTGTACGTGGGAAGTTTTAAGTATTTCTCATATCCTATTCAAATAGGGTCGAATTTGTACGTGGATACAGGTGTGCGTAACTTAGAAGTTGTATTTTTTAAGGCTAATTCTAGCTGATTTAATGACATATGTAGCAAAGATCTATCAAATAGACCTATATGTGCTGTGTTAAACACACATAACTTAGATATGATTCTTCAAATTAACTATATGCCGATAGTAATGAATCTGAGCAAAATCGCCTCAAATGGCTGGAAATCCTAGAAATGCTATGGTCTGTGATACGCCTTATCTTCAAAACGAGTTCGGTGACCCCTTTTTTTTTACGTTTTTAATCTTAACTTATCATTTTCTACCTGCAGACGAAGTTTAAAAAAAATCTGTGCGTGGGACGTTTTTGGGCGCGAACGTCCTTAAATGAAATGAACTGTTCTTATTTCCCATCTTATTAATTAGCTTAGTCGGTCTGTATAGGAGATCTTGACGTTGATCGTTGGTACAGACCGAACTCAGGCGTGAGGTCTGTACTTACGACTTCGGTCAAGATTCTTCCATAAAGACCTCCAGCTCGGTTAATAAGAGTTACATACATTTTAACAATATTATGCGTCCATGCTATTGTAATACCTTATTTCTCTTTTCGTAATAAAAAATGATTTTAATATTTAAAGCAAACTAGTATCTGTGCGTGCCTTTTTTAATTTGTAAACCCTGTCAAGTAAAGACATTTGAAACATTTTTTATGTACAAAAAAAGCACCTGATAGTGCCAGCGTATCAGTGAAGTTAATCTAAATAGTGAATAAACAAAGCTAAAGGCTAATTAAGTTGCTGTAGGTTAACTTGTCTCATACATTATCAATCTTTGTCGGGCAAACCGACAAACCAAACATATTAATAGAGATCCTTGGGCTCTCAGTGGCCCTAATATTCTAAAGTCTGTACGGGATCTCGAAAACCGAAAATACTTAAACTAAAATTGGTACACAAAGATCTACAAAAAGAAACTGTTGAAAACAACACAAACCGCAATTGATACGACCATGGATAAAGGCAGACTGAATTATTCAGTTATTCATGATCTTCTTCGTGGCCGATAACAGTGGTCCCTTATAATGTATGTAACTCTTATTAACCGAGCTGGAGGTCTTTATGGAAGAATCTTGACCGAAGTCGTAAGTACAGACCTCACGCCTGAGTTCGGTCTGTACCAACGATCAACGTCAAGATCTCCTATACAGACCGACTAAGCTAATTAATAAGATGGGAAATAAGAACAGTTCATTTCATTTAAGGACGTTCGCGCCCAAAAACGTCCCACGCACAGATTTTTTTTAAACTTCGTCTGCAGGTAGAAAATGATAAGTTAAGATTAAAAACGTAAAAAAAAGGGGGTCACCGAACTCGTTTTGAAGATAAGGCGTATCACAGACCATAGCATTTCTAGGATTTCCAGCCATTTGAGGCGATTTTGCTCAGATTCATTACTATCGGCATATAGTTAATTTGAAGAATCATATCTAAGTTATGTGTGTTTAACACAGCACATATAGGTCTATTTGATAGATCTTTGCTACATATGTCATTAAATCAGCTAGAATTAGCCTTAAAAAAATACAACTTCTAAGTTACGCACACCTGTATCCACGTACAAATTCGACCCTATTTGAATAGGATATGAGAAATACTTAAAACTTCCCACGTACAGATTTTTTTTGTTTTTTAGTATAATGGAAAGAATCAGAAATGGAAGTGATCTGCCGAAAAAAAATTGAGGGTTACCGAGCATCCAACAAAAATATTCGCACACAAAGTTAACGCAAAGGTCATCAGCTCTATATTTTGTTGAGTTTTCAACTCGGTGCGCACGCTTGAAAATGACGTGGCACGCTCGTGACCAATGAATAGCGTGCGCACTAGAGATGCGCAGTAGCAATGGGCGCGAACGTCCTTAATACAACTGGTACTGACATTTTGCTTTCGAACGGCGATAAGCTGAATTTAATTCTGCCAAAGCTTGCTCGTTCCCTATTTTTTTTCTCATCAGGCTTTTTGGCATCTCGATAAATGAATATTGTTAGAAGAAGATATTCAATATTTTTGCGTTTTAGTTTGGAAAATTTTCACCGCAAATATTACCGATCTAGATGCCGGTCTAGATGGGAAAATCTAGACCGTTTTCAACATTGATTTCAGCCAATCACTCAAATTCGGGGCACTTCCCAGTCCTTGTGAGAAACAGCCTTTTATTATTCAACTTTCATACACTGTACGAATTCCGATTTTCTGATTGGTTGATTTGTACCACGTGGCACTGGGTTGTGACGAAACAATCTCCTTGATGTCATTATTGTGGTGTAATTGCCGTGGTGTAAATTCAATACACCACTGTCATTACACCAAGGCTTAGGCTGACTCAAAGTTTGACGATTTTTGTTTGCAGTGTATTCAATTTGAATAATAAAAATGTTAATGCACTCATTGCACGTGAATTATCATTCACTAATTGAATTATCGTTCACTAACAATCAACTCTACCACTCAATGCCGCACGAGGCCGCCGAGTGCGGTATTGAAATTTCTCGTTTATTGTTAGTGAACTCGTGCAGGGAAACCCCGATAATTCACGCGCTGAGTGCGTTAACCTGCAAACATAAATGCATTCAAAGTTCACAGCTTCCGGAGAAAACCACGGGGGTCGTATCGTTTATGGAACGTATTGTTCTGGATAACAACACATCATTCCTGGAACAACTCATAGAGTGCCAATTTGGGGTCTCAATCAAACCAACGTAACGTTTTACCTAGGTTGTAACTTCCGGAAATATCTACTCGCCGACTGATCGATATGATCATGACAGGCCTCTCTAACCTTAAGCTTTCTTGTTTTTAGTCTAATTAACATTGGCCACTGAAGTCAACCTTTTAGCCGAAGATTAGGGGCAATTCAAAATTAAAAAGGATTTCATGATTAGCCTTGTTTATAAAAGGTGAAGTCTGAATACGAGCCAAGTGGCGCATCTGGCCGGCGCTGTTCGAATGCTAAAGTTTTGAAGTTCTTTGCTCGAGGCCCAGAATCATGTTAACGAAATACAGGATCAACACCTATAGTACGCGAAAGGCCTATTAAATCGACATGAACAGTATAGAAGAACTTGCTCCTCAGGTTATTATTATTTTTTTTATATTGTAACGGAGAAAACAAAAATTGGCGTGACCCTTGGAAGGTTTGGAAGAGTATTACGGAACCCAGAAGAAGACTTTTTTTGTGTTAGACATGAGTTAATTTGTCGAAACATGTAGCCTCCTAGTTCGGGCATGTTGTTTTGTCTTTCGCTTAGACGGGCTATTTTACACCAATCACTATTACTATTCGTTAAAATGAAACGTACAGAAGAGCCACGACAGGGACGTTCTTAAAGGGTCTTTCAGTGAGCAAAATTATTCTTACTGATGTCGAAAAGAAACAAATTCACGTCAATACAAATGGTAAATTTTACCATAGTCGGTTCCCTGGTGTGCCAACGATTAAGCGTCTGATTTAAGCCAAATAGAAATCGTCCCATGGCCTCCTAGGTAAAGGCGATAAGCTACGTGATTTCGTAGGCCAGTAAAATAATGTTATATATATTTTGTACCTTGGAAAAATGTTTTAGTCTGTCGCTCTCGTGGCTCTTCGAGTAAGTAGTAACTAAAGGGAGAAAATTCACTGAATGCATGCAAAGGCGTAAATTTTCTCTAAATCTAGCGGAGTTAAGGCAAAGTAATTATATTAAGGATTCGCGCAAGTTGCGCGCGCAAAATCAATACGGCATGCGCAAAATAGGAAGTCATGCACATACTTGGATAAGCACGTCAAAAAAATCCAAACATCTTCCCCTACAACCTTTGATCAGCTCTAGACTGCATTCCGTTCTTCCCAAGAGTTAGACCAACTTCTGTATTTTCCTTGATTAAAATAACAAAATACTTGAAAAAAATTTTTCTCTTTATATTATTCTTTATGGGTTGAACTGTTCGAAATGAAACCTGTTTTGCAGAAATAGGAAAAGTAGAGACGGATGCAACTTTTTCATTAGGTTTTCTGTCGCCCTATGTCACGGCGTGTTTTAGGATTTACCGATAAATTTATATAGGTCATAAGTTCCCGAGAATATACATCCGCTAGTCTCATACCGTTAAGTTTTTACATTCAGTTCTAGATAACACTTTTTCGACCCAGGGCAAAGGACTAAAAATAAAAATTATAATAAAAAAAAATGAAATAAACAAGTAGATGTACTGACTTTTCATTAGATGGGATGAGGGCCATCTTGTGTCTTCATCACCTTATCGAATACATGTAAGCAGGCTGGTCGGGACCGGACCATAATGTTTCTTCATGCAGTTGTTAAAAATAACATTCATGCATCAATTGACAGAGAAAAGATAACACGACCCTCCAACTGAAATTCACATTGATACACGAAATTGTACCGATTAACCGCATGCCCTTGAAAGCGCTAGGTCACCTTACGTATAGTCTCGTACCTCAGTTTCTACCAGCTATTTACATTTAGCTAGGCTTGTGACTTCACCCGAGTCCCAGAATCATCATAGTACTAATCGTTTGCTCGCGCGACCCGGTGCCACTCAATAAGGCATTAGTTAAATGTAATTAACAGCTATTACTTTGATTTCTTTCATGGGAACTGACACATCAATAAATTATTGAGGATTGTGCCATGAGGCCAGGGTCAGCAACCCAGCTTGTTTGCAAGATAATGCAAAACCAGAAAACCGGAAGCGGTATGATTATCAGCTAGTCTTTCAGCGAAGAGTTGTTTGTTAACTGGTCTAGGTTATACTGAGATCTATATTTGGCACTAACATTTTTTATTTATCTTTGCTCTGCTACCAAAATCTATTGTCACAAAATCGTTATGTTATACTGAGGTGTTGCAGACCTCTTCATCATAACTGTAGCAGGAACACCGCCCCTTTACACAGCCGTATGACGATTTTGGCGGTAAATAAGACGGTGGACTACAGAAGTCTGTTAAGTTGCAAATCATCTCTCGTTTTCCTCGGACGCTTGATGTTTCATTCTGAATTGCTTGGTTTGATTCATGTAGATCTTCAGTAAATCTCTGCTCAGTCCTCTTCTTGTGATATGAACGATTTACCCTGTACTTGAGTTTGTAAACCTGAAAACGCAAAAAGAAGGAACAATATCTGCCAAAAAGTTATGACAGATATAGATGAAGAGGCAACAGAGTAAAGCAATTTTCCAAGGTACAAAATATATATAACATTATTTTACTGGCCTACGAAATCACGTAGCTTATCGCCTTTACCTAGGAGGCCATGGGACGATTTCTATTTGGCTTAAATCAGACGCTTAATCGTTGGCACACCAGGGAACCGACTATGGTAAAATTTACCATTTGTATTGACGTGAATTTGTTTCTTTTCGACATCAGTAAGAATAATTTTGCTCACTGAAAGACCCTTTAAGAACGTCCCTGTCGTGGCTCTTCTGTACGTTTCATTTTAACGAATAGTAATAGTGATTGGTGTAAAATAGCCCGTCTAAGCGAAAGACAAAACAACATGCCCGAACTAGGAGGCTACATGTTTCGACAAATTAACTCATGTCTAACACAAAAAAAGTCTTCTTCTGGGTTCCGTAATACTCTTCCAAACCTTCCAGGGTCACGCCAATTTTTGTTTTCTCCGTTACAATATAAAAAAAATAATAATAACCTGAGGAGCAAGTTCTTCTATACTGTTCATGTCGATTTAATAGGCCTTTCGCGTACTATAGGTGTTGATCCTGTATTTCGTTAACATGATTCTGGGCCTCGAGCAAAGAACTTCAAAACTTTAGCATTCGAACAGCGCCGGCCAGATGCGCCACTTGGCTCGTATTCAGACTTCACCTTTTATAAACAAGGCTAATCATGAAATCCTTTTTAATTTTGAATTGCCCCTAATCTTCGGCTAAAAGGTTGACTTCAGTGGCCAATGTTAATTAGACTAAAAACAAGAAAGCTTAAGGTTAGAGAGGCCTGTCATGATCATATCGATCAGTCGGCGAGTAGATATTTCCGGAAGTTACAACCTAGGTAAAACGTTACGTTGGTTTGATTGAGACCCCAAATTGGCACTCTATGAGTTGTTCCAGGAATGATGTGTTGTTATCCAGAACAATACGTTCCATAAACGATACGACCCCGTGGTTTTCTCCGGAAGCTGTGAACTTTGAATGCATTTATGTTTGCAGGTTAACGCACTCAGCGCGTGAATTATCGGGGTTTCCCTGCACGAGTTCACTAACAATAAACGAGAAATTTCAATACCGCACTCGGCGGCCTCGTGCGGCATTGAGTGGTAGAGTTGATTGTTAGTGAACGATAATTCAATTAGTGAATGATAATTCACGTGCAATGAGTGCATTAACATTTTTATTATTCAAATTGAATACACTGCAAACAAAAATCGTCAAAACTTTGAGTCAGCCTAAGCCTTGGTGTAATGACAGTGGTGTATTGAATTTACACCACGGCAATTACACCACAATAATGACATCAAGGAGATTGTTTCGTCACAACCCAGTGCCACGTGGTACAAATCAACCAATCAGAAAATCGGAATTCGTACAGTGTATGAAAGTTGAATAATAAAAGGCTGTTTCTCACAAGGACTGGGAAGTGCCCCGAATTTGAGTGATTGGCTGAAATCAATGTTGAAAACGGTCTAGATTTTCCCATCTAGACCGGCATCTAGATCGGTAATATTTGCGGTGAAAATTTTCCAAACTAAAACGCAAAATATTGAATATCTTCTTCTAACAATATTCATTTATCGAGATGCCAAAAAAGCCTGATGAGAAAAAAATAGGGAACGAGCAAGCTTTGGCAGAATTAAATTCAGCTTATCGCCGTTCGAAAGCAAAATGTCAGTACCAGTTGTATTAAGGAC
>JAHPZR010045523.1:0-31443 GCA_019787425.1 Platygyra sinensis | reverse complement strand
AAATTTCGCGCCTGAACCAGAAAATCAAAAAGAAATCTTTGCAAAATAAAGGTTGTGGTTTAGTAAAGAAAAAAGCTAAAGCGTGCGCAGAAACACTATTTCAGCAATGATTGGTCATTTGCAGCTGTTGCTGTTATGACCTTGTCAATCAACGGTTTTTCAATGGCTTCTACTAAGAAAATTAAATCGAAGAAAATCGGAAAAATAATATTAAAACGGCGAAAAGTTAATCAAATTATTACGACTTTAGTTGCGGTGGCCAAAGCGTTTCTATAATTTCAACCTTCTCGTTTCCTCTTCTTTACATTTTGGGCGTCTTTCGAGATCCAACAAACATCATGTCCAATGATAAGGTCACATGACCACTCTTGCATGCCGCTTATTCTTTCTGTCGATTGTGCCATTGCAGGAACTTCAAACTAAGGCGGATCAAAGACCCTCTATGAACGAATCCGGTTAAGTTTGAAATGACTCCAAGTATGTGAAAACTTCTCACGGTCAGCAAGGTAGAAAGTGCTTATATTCGAAGAAGTGTTTCTTCACAACCGTACGTACACAAGTCATTCTAGTTTTTAATGCCATTAAAGGAACTTATGAGAGGCACAAATAACATTTATTGTTGGTATTAAAGAGGGCTTAATTTTAAGGCAAAACGATAAATCTGGTTATTAGTGGTCTGTGTGCTTCTCTCTTTCCTAGAGCAGAGGTTTTTATAGTGTTCGCTTAACCTGAACGCGAATAATACGCGTGTGAAGATTGGAGAGATGAAATAACGGTAAAGCGCCCTTTGAAACTACCCTCTAACGCCTCTACAGAGAAGTATGGTATTTGTAGTACGCTAAGACAATGGACATGAAAAGCAAGCTGATCTAAATGGAAAGTTAACCTACTCTTTACTCCTCAGTTAGATTTTCTTAGACAATATGATTAATATTATCAAACATTTTTAAGTATTAAGCCTCTGGCTTGGGAGATCTCACACTGCACGCCCTGTGTTTTTAATATTAATAAATTACAATAGCTGAGGGATAGCGTTAAGAGTTTTGATTGTGAGTTATTAGTTAGCGATGGTTTTGAAATCAATCCTCGTGCTATTGGAAATGAAAGGACTGTTGCGCAAGCTGACGTTGAATGCAAATGGCTACTCGAAAGCACACGACATCAATCTCTCTCAACGAAACAAACTATATCCAAAAATGCATTAGCTGGAAAAATATCCAAAGGAGCTTTTGTTGATTTATATACCAGTCTCGTGAAATGGGGACTAGGGCCAGAAATCGTCTGTCATCTCATTTTAAGTACATGCGAGAAATCTGAGACATGTAGAAAGACCAAAGTACAAGATGAGATCCCGTAGAGATTCACGGGGCGTGGAGCTCTGAGCCAATAAGATTGGCTAAAACAAGATTCTGATCCGGCTTTCGAAACTAAGACTAAATTAGCAATTTAGAAAGTCTTTACATGGCCATAGAAAACTACCATCGGTATAATATAACCCAAACCAACTATCTTCTCTGAAATAAAACGAACTACAGTAGTTAACATGGTGAACTTTGAATGAATCTATAATACTGAGCCTTCCACTCATGGTTGAACATTTGTCAGTTGCAACTGGAATTTCGAGCAACAAATGATATATTATAATAATAGTCATTCAGGGTTCTTTGAATAATCACTGTAGTAACACCCCTGAAACTTAAGGCGTAAAGCATAATGTAAAAAAAAGAATTTATTACTTGTTTTGTCATCGGTGGAAAACTGCTTCGAAAGGTAAAACTAAGGGAATTTTGATAGGTAAGCTCATATTTCCGCCCAGTACATGTGTTATGTTATTTTGCAGAGATTGGAGGAATTTACATGTAAGAAATGCAGTTTCCAGCTCTAATATCTGTTCAAGGTTTGGAAATCTATCACTTTGACTAAAACAGCAGGCGCTTATGTGCTTTAATTTACGGAAAGGAACACAAGTTCAAACTTGATCGTTTAGATGGACTAGTGTTGTCCAAAACGCTAAATGTTCTGTACTATTAAATCTCGAAATGACATGAAAGCTGTAGAAACAATGGAAATTAAAGCGTTAATTGTTTCAACGTCTATTTATGATCACTTATTTGTTAATTAAAAGGCCTCAATCAATTTCGCGACTAAAATTTTCAAAGTTGCGACCAGATTTTCGTTACTAGTCGCAAATTTGTGACCAGACATTTTTTAATTTCGAACCCTGTAAATATTCCATATTGTAAGAACATTCAGTATCAAGCGTAGTCATGAAGTCTTGGGCCACTACCGTGGGTGCACATGTTAGTTTACCACAATCCAAATATCTCACAACAAATCCTTCTGGCATTTCTTGCCAGGAAATCAATGCAGGATACGTTGCAGTTTTCCTTCGCAGTACAAGTTCTAAAAATACGTCAGCTACTGAAATACCTAATTCATAATGCCTTATGCCTAATACCTAATATAATGATAAATAATTAAATAAAAAGCTGCTTTCCACGAATGCCGTGCTTATCGATCCTCTTTCAGTAGGCGTTTAAATTGCCTCAGGGACTCTGCTTCCTTAATTCACAAGGAAGATTGTTCCAGCTATCGTGCGTACCAGCGAGTTAAGCGTGGGATGAAATATAAAGTGTTCTTTGATCCCATCCCCCAATAAATTTCCGCTTGAAGTTTTAGCAGGGGAGAGTGCATAAGTAATACTTTAAGTGCATTGATAGGAAAAGAGAAGATACAATCAAGAATTGAGAATAAGGATGCTTCTTTACTAGCTAGCACACGGCCATGAAACACCTCTCTTGAGCTGTACTTTCAGAGATGAGATGACTGTTAAACTGGGCAAATTTGAATCGGAACAGTTGATCGAGATTAAAGTGGTCTCATCGGTTCTCAGAGTACCTACGAAACAAACTCAGTATAAACTAATTAATTAACAGTATATACACGGTAAACCTTCCGAAGTGAAAAACAATCTGAGAACAGAAAGACCACCGGCCTTGAGCCCATCCGATTGTTTAAAGCTGAATTTCAATTAATCCAACCTCGTCTCCAGGGCCTTCTCCTCAACGATTTTCAAAATGGTCCGCCATTTGAAAATCGTCGAGGAGAAGGCCCTGGGGATGAGGTTGCAATTAATCAAGCTTTTGCATGTGCGCACACGATCTACGCATCACGCAAGGCATTAGGGAGCTTAAGCAACGACGACGACGACGATGCCGAGGACGACGAAATGTACAAAGATTTCTAACGCACGTGCAAATCAAGTTTAATGAACCTGTTCTTAAACCAGGAACACTAGAATAGCAGCATATCGCTAACCACTAACTGTTAACGTCTTCCATCTGAAAAACTACAATCATGGACAAAAGTCTTGGTACAAATTTACATTTGTGGCGCTTTTTGACACGCGCCAAACAAACAGTCAGGCGCGAATTCATCTACACTTGTTCAGCCCCTTCCCCCCCCCCCCCTACAATGTTGGACAAGTGTACACGCTCTATTTCTCTAGCTTTTCAACATTGTATGGGGGGCGGGGAAGCAACGCATTTTGAAACGGAAAACAGTGCTATTTTTAAAACTCCGTTTTAAAAACACAGAAAATTAATGTAATTACACAAGTGTCCCAAGGAATTTTGTCCACGATTGTAGCTGTTATTTATCGAAAATTATACTGAAATACAACTGTAAACATATGTACCTGCAGATGGCGTGGTGCGCGCGCAAAACATTTGCAAATGGCTTACTTCCTAGGGAGATAACAGGAAAAAATGTAACGTCAGTTGTCCGCGCGAGTTGCCACATGGTTTACAAAAATTAATTTACCAGCCGCACGAAATGCGTTTGGACAACGAACGGATTACTCTTTCATCTGGCCTCCCACAGAGCAGAAACAATACTATACAGAGTACACACTGAAAAAAATTAAATTCCAAGCATCGACAATGCTACAGTGATCATGTGTACAGTGATGCCGGGTGAAAAGAGCTAGTCTACAAATTTTTCAACATGAATTGCACAGGCAACCCGCTCAAAGAATCTTTGCAGAAGTTCCATTTTTATATGGAGATACTAGTTAACTTAAACAATGAGCAACATGTCACAAACTTCGATAACCAAGAAATTTTGGAACGATAAGCAGTCTTAGAAACGCCTAAAAGGTCTAAAAATTATTTCAGCAAAGGTTACTTACGTTCGTCCTCGTGAAAGCCTGCGTTTTGTTGAAACTACGGCTGAAGCTTCTGTCAGGATAGTCAGTAGCATAATTCACCCAATTTTCTTTCATTGCTTTGGCACCCCCTTTGTTCCAGTGTAGTTTCTTTTAATTGCCAGAGACATTTTATAAAACACCTTTGCTAAACACGTGTTGACTGAAGTCAGTCTGGCTCGTTTATCGCTGGAAAGCCAGTGAAAGTCGTGGTGGCGGCCGTGAAAAAAAGGCGCGAACTCTGTTGTGACGTCAACAACAGCCTCTTCAATGATTGGTTAAATTTAAAACATTGGTTAACTAAGCTAACTTACTCTAACTTACTACAAATACAGCAGCATCGTTTCATATGGCAAGCCAAGCATGACAAAAGTGGGTTGAGTTGAAAATCACCTATCGAGTCTCAGTGATCGATGTGTGAGAATGAGAAATCACTGTGCGAGATTGGAAAATCACTACGTGAGATTAGAAAATCACTGTATGAGAAATTAAAATTGCTATACGAGAATAAAAAATTGTCATGCGAGATCATAAGTACCAATCGAGAATGAAAAACTGCCATGCGAGATTTAAATTAACTGTTGAGAATGAAAAATCGTTGTGTGAGAAAAAGAAATCACCATTCGAGATTATCGATTGGTTTTTTTCTGAGCCGGTGATGCATAACCAGTCAGCGGAGAGTATTTTGGCGGTCAGTATAAAACATGGACTGCGGGCTACGGACTACGGACTAACGGACTACGGACTACGGACTACGGACTACGGACTGGGTATAAAACACGGACTCAGGTATAAAACGCGGACCGAGCATTGCGGACTCGGTATAAAACACGAAGAAAGCTTCTAAATTGAATTAATTCTCGTACGAACGTTTCAGTCATAAATAGAAGCTATCTGTATAAATTATAGAAGACTCATTTCCTGAAAGTTCCCGCTCATACAGGTTTAACCATACTCAAGAGAAAATGATGGGATTTTCTCTTGCCATAGTCGATTGCCGAAAAATAAATAGAAGACACTGAAAGTCACAAAATTGACGAGCTGTATGAATTTTCGAATGATTGAAGCCATGATTAACTGTTTTGAAAGATCAACAGTCGAGAGAATTGAGGAGAATTCGAACGACACGTCCCGCTGTTTATTTGTTCGATCATGTATTAAATAAATATACATACGGCCACGGCGAAATGAGGAACAAAAAGTTGACAAATAGAAGAAACGACATTACACAAGGATAGCTGCTCTGCACGCTTAATATCGCCTTGGAAAAGGAAGGGGAAAAAAAGAAAAATAAATTTCTTACAACACAGGGTATTCGTATTTGGTCACCCACCCAAGTACTATCCCCGCCGAACGGGGCTTAACTTTGTTGAGCAGACGAAACATGTTGCTCTCCTTGTGGTATAGTGACTCCACGGTGGAAGCATTTTTTTAAAATTTCTAAGATGAGAAAAGGTATCAAAAGAGAAAAAAAATATCTGATACTGCATGGCTGGGAAAGTAGAGAACAAAAAGTTAGAGGAATATGCTTTGGTGATCGGACATGCGGCACTTTCGAAATAATTGCCTCGGTCTCTCGGACGCAGATAATTCGGTCTCACGGACCGATAACTTTGTGAATGTGAATGTTTTCAACAGCGTTACATCTCCTCATGTACTGTCTTACCGGAAATCGAAACTTTGCAAGAAAAGAAGAATTAATATATGAAGCTATATATCGCAGCCCTCACCTCCAATGCCGGCCATCTTGGGTGAGTCACTATACCACAAGGACAGCAACATGTTTCGTCTGCCCAACAAAGTTAAGCCCTGTTCGGCGGGGATAGTACTTGGGTGCGTGACCAAATACAAATACCCCGTGTTGTAAGAACTTTTTTTTTCTTTTTTTTTGTCCCTGCTTTTCCAAGGCGATATTAAGCGTGTAGAGCTGCTATCCTTGTGTAATGTCGTTTCATCTATTTATCAACTTTTTGTTCCTCATTTCGCCGTGGCCGTATGTATGTGTATTTATTTAATACATGATCGAACAAATAAACAGCGGGACGTGTCGTTCGAATTCTCCTCAATTCTCTCGACTGTTGATCTTTCAAAACAGTTAATCATGGCTTCAATCATTCGAAAATTCATACAGCTCGTCAATTTTGTGACTTTCAGTGTCTTCTATTTATTTTTCGGTAATCGACTATGGCAAGAGAAAATCCCATCATTTTCTCTTGAGTATGGTTAAACCTGTATGAGCGGGAACTTTCAGGAAATGAGTCTTCTATAATTTATACAGATAGCTTCTATTTATGACTGAAACGTTCGTACGAGAATTAATTCAATGTAGAAGCTTTCTTCGTGTTTTATACCGAGTCCGCAATGCTCGGTCCGCGTTTTATACCTGAGTCCGTGTTTTATACCCAGTCCGTAGTCCGTAGTCCGTAGTCCGTAGCCCGCAGTCCATGTTTTATACTGACCGCCAAAATACTCTCCGCTGACTGGTTATGCATCACCGGCTCAGAAAAAACCAATCGATAATCTCGAATGGTGATTTCTTTTTCTCACACAACGATTTTTCATTCTCAACAGTTAATTTAAATCTCGCATGGCAGTTTTTCATTCTCAATTGGTACTTATGATCTCGCATGACAATTTTTTATTCTCGTATAGCAATTTTAATTTCTCATACAGTGATTTTCTAATCTCACGTAGTGATTTTCCAATCTCGCACAGTGATTTCTCATTCTCACACATCGATCACTGAGACTCGATAGGTGATTTTCAACTCAACCCACTTTTGTCATGCTTGGCTTGCCATAGTTTCAACCTCAGTGCCTCATCTAATACTATTTAACATTTAATGCTATAAAAAATATTTTTAAGCAAATGTTTGGCTAAAAAAACTGGGCCTACCTGTTTTCAAAGCAACGATCATGATCGAGTAGAGAGAGAAAGAAACCATCTCACAAATCAAAGTGTTCGATAAGCAAACTCGTGAATGGACCAGATACTAGTAAAATGGTGTGTAATTTTTGAGTTATTTTTTTGTAAAAAAATACCTCTTAGTCGGCGCGTCGAGTATGTTATGGACGGGTCAACGGATCAGTGAGTGAGTCAGTGAGTGAGAGATGTATGTATGTCACACCAATCAGATCGTATCTACTATAAACAGCCAATCAAATTTCTTGTTTTAAAGGTAAATGATATATGAGAAGATTTGATCCCGATACAGTTCAGAACTGCCATATTCATTCTTCTATAAAAGAGGAGAAAGTATTCATATATTGGGTTTACTTCGGCATTTTCTGTGGGTTAGGCTGAGGATTTCATGAGCCTTGAGGTCTGAAACAGTGCTTGAGCTAGTTGTATGCAAATGAGTGAGATATTTTTTTTTTATTTTTAGTTACAAAGGTAACTTGATATTTTTGTTTTTCACAAGGAGTAAATTCAATTAGACGTCATGCATCGTTGCTTCTAGTTCTTAGGAAATGTTTTAGAGGAGACGGGACTATTTTGATTTAATTTTGAGAGAGTTCGAACGTTTACAATAGGTACAGGAAACGATTATTTTGTTGCATGCAAATATAGAGAGATATTTTTATTTTTTAGTTACAAAGCTAAGGGTAATTTGACACTTTTGTTTTTCACAAGGGAGTAAATTCAATTAGAGCTGATACATCGTCACCACTTGTTCCACGAGATGCTTGCTATTTTTAGTTACAAATGGTAACTTGACACTTTTGTTTTTCATATGGGAGCAAATCGTTCCCACGAGATGCTTGCTACTTTTAGTTACAAATGGTAATTTGACACTTTTGTTTTCATTTGAGAGCAAATCGTTCGCACAAGATGTTTTCTATTTTCAGTTAAAATGGTAACTTGACACTTTTGTTTTTCATATCGGAGTAAATTAAATTAAACTTTCAACGTGTCAGAACGGTTTTTTCTCTTTCTTTCTATTTTCGATGAAGAGGTGTTGTGTAAAAAGGGTAAACTTACGACTCTTTATATAAAATGCGATAAGGTCTGTTAACTTGAGTATTTTGAGCAAAAATTCCTCTTGGGGGTTGGAAGGGCTATGTGATCGATGAGTGAGAGAGTTATGCATGTGCGCGTGTCACACCAATCACGGTGTGGGTATCAAAGAACGAATCAAATTGCCTGTTAGAAAATAAGATGGTATCTACATTAATTTGGAGAGTATTGTACGTTGTTCACTCAAACATTTGATGGCTTACTATTTAGCTATCTTACCATTACCGATGTAACATGGTATGTTCATCATAAATTCCCAGTTTCTTTGTTGCTGTACATCGCAACCAAAAAAACTTAACTAAATCATTACTGTAAACAGTTCTACGAATGCTCCTATCACAAAAAAATAACTCTTGTACGCTTTGCGTGCCTATGTTTGAGTAAGAGTTGCCAAGTAAGCTCAGTGGCACCCGGCTCGTAACCAGGGTCTTCCTTCCCTTTTACCAGCGGTCGCAAACGCTGTAAGGAACGAAGACTCGAGGTACGCGATTGGCTCAGTGGCGGATCTAGGGGACGGGCCCGAGCCCGCCATCCCCTCCCTTCCCCCGCTCCCCCCGCCTTTCGCGTTATTTTGGTTAAAAAGTAAACGCAGAAGGAAGAAAAGCTGGCAGGGCAAGGGCAAGCAACCCCGTCCCCCTTTCTTAGCTGATGATAAAAACGACCGCAACAGTTATTAAATAGAGTCGAAAAACTTTCTTTTACAATAGGTTCAAATTTACTTTGGTTCGCTGTCAAGTTTCAGTAACAAGGGAAGAAATCCAGACGATGCCTTACTAGGGAGACCGTACACCTTATTCCAAAATGGCCGCCATTTTAGTATTCTTGTTACTTGTAAATTAGCCCCCGTTGCCTCGTTTAAAGGAAAATATTCTTTTGAATTTCCAGTTAAAGAACGAAGCATCAAGGGCTAATTTGCAAGTAAACAAAAGAAAGGTAAAATGGGGCCATTTTGGAATAAGGTGTATATTCCATAATTCTGTGTGGATAAGAAGTGAAAATGGCCCCACCTAGAGGTCAAGATAAGGTTAACTGAGATAAATGAGAATCGTTCAAAGTTTGAACTTTTAGTCACTTTTTGAAAAAATGGCGGCTTTGTGATATGGTACCTACAAATATACTGTTACACGAAAAAAGGGCTGAAATTTTCTTCTATCTACTGAGTAATTCAGCTGAAAGATTCCAGTACCCAGTCCTGATCCTCTCAAAAGAGTAGAAATCAACTGAACGTGCTCGCGAACATACTCTGCGACTCATTGCAGTGTGATACTCACATAATATTGTAAATAATTCAAGTTATTACTTGAGGAACTCCGAAAAAGCTACAATTAACATGAAATCGATTTTTATTTGTCACAACAAATATTTTCTTCTTACTTTTAAAGTTTACTTGAATTGCCGAGCCTCGGCAAGAGACAGGTCAATTACATTTGGACTTAAACTCCATTCCCGTGATTAAACAAAGATACTTTTAAATGCAAATACATTTATCTGATATCGATTAAATAATTCAATACACCCAAGACTTCGATTATATATCGTTAACTAAATTCAAGAGAGTTTTTCTCTTCCAAGAATACGTTCAATACCTTTTCCTCCAATCGAAAGTTCAACTTTCGTCAGTTTACTAAGTAACACAACATATCAACTGGCGTCTTACCGAAGTAAATAATACTTCAGAACAACTACGATTTGATTAAATACAGAGAATCGAAAGCTCCTCCTAGCGTTTCTACAAAGACTTGCCAAAAGTCGCCAAAACAGTAAGTTAAGGAGCATTTCCAAAAAGCCTCTTTCGAGGCTCGGTTGAAGTTTAAATAGCTTTAAATATAATATAATATAAAAAAGCCATTTGAGTATAAAAAATAATCAGACTGTAAGCAATAGTAACAGAGTTTTGTTATACTTACATCACTGAGGAAAATACCTATCTTACAGTCCTTTACAACCACACTTTTAAGTTAAGATGACTTTCGAATTCTTACGGAGTTACTACTTAAGTTTGTGCAACACAATAATAAACCAATAAATAAGTATAAAGAATATTTTCATATTAGATGATCTTGCGTGACCCTTAAAATAACATCGCTAAATAACTGCTCAAAACCTTGTAAATGGTAAAGAGTGCGTCCTAACTACTATTACAATTCAAAACACTTTCATCCACGAAAGTTACCATCAGCTAATTTCTTCTTAGATTATCACTGATACGGGTGATCAACCTCGTACCAGTTCCCATGAACCTCGCTTTCCCTGTTTTCTATCCAGATTTTCTTCTCAACGACTGAGCGGAATGTTTAGGGCTCACTCCGAGTGAGCCAAATCCGGACAAAAATTCTGGCAGACTGCCTACAGTATTTCACTACAAAACCCTCCCATCTAAAATTTCACACTAAAATTAAACAGAACAAAATAAAAATAAACTGGGATGTCTTTAGGTGACCCAGCAGTTTGATTCCGTTTTTTCTACTTCTACTTTTCTACTTCTTGGATTTTCGTCTCACAGGACTGTTGTCGTCATTTCACTGTCTATTCCTTCCGCTTTGAGTCGGGTGAGCAATGGTTTGTAAATTTCTCGGCTAAGAGGTCGAACAACACCTTTGGCTTTTAAGTCCCCTGCAGTGATACAAACAGACAGTGTCAGCACAACATGGCTGGAAATAATCGAGATATCGCCTCGTCAAATTAGTGAGGGAAGACTCCGGAAAAGAGATTTGTTCTGCGTCTGTTTAAGATTTTCGTCCCTAGAGTCGTTCCTTTCATTTTGTCCAGAATTTCAGAGGTTCGTCAAAACTTTATTAACTTACTGGACAACTCAATAAGTTGTCCAGTAAGATGAGACGGACTCGTCTTGTTTGTGCAGTTATATTTAAAACTGTCGGATGGTGCTGGATTACTGGACAACGTCTTAATAGAGTGGTTACTCTGACTAGAACATAAAATCTACATCTCCTAGATCTCTACTATTTTCTAGCTATGTATTTCATCACTCACCATCCAGTACCATCTTTGTAGCAATGGCCACAGGAAGCCCAACAGTACGTGCCATTGCTGAGTGACCATGTGGATCACCATAACAAATCATGTCAATGCGACGGTTTTCCTGTGGTTCAAAGTGATATGAAGTCATTAGCATACTTACTCTTTTATTACATTTTTAAGTAGCTCATTTATGCCAGTCGTTTCATAAAGATTTAAACTTATTTTCACGATATTCTTCAGCCTGGAAAACAAACTGCCGAGTTGGCTATTTATTTTTGAAGTGCTTAAAAGAACCCTGAACCTTGTAACACAACAACAATTGCACGAGCAGTCACCAGCAAAGCGAAAGTGATAATCACTCATAAGATGAAACTGATGTAATGTTCAAATCAGTTCGGTTTCTTTCGACTTGCAAGACTGTTTCCTTCTTTCAAGACAGAGAGATAAAACTTACAGCGAACCTCACCCATCATGGTTTCATCCGACAACTTGATACCAAAAAAATGAACGCGTTACAAATATTACATATCTCTCCGGTGCAATTTATCATACCGGAAAAATTTCAAAACGCACCTCTACTTCCACAGTTAGGCCCAACCTCGTTTCCCAGGGTTTTCGTCAAACACAAATCCAAAATTACCGGTCATTATTGCGTTTTTTAAATTCCTCCAGCTTAACAAGGCTGCATCACACTGGCCGATTTTTTGTCGTAGAACTGCAGATTTTTTGTCGGGGTCAAATCGGCTTAAATTTTGTCGGGACATCAGCTTGCCGCACACTGGCCAATTTTTTGTTACGACTAACCGCGTTTAAGGTTGGGGCCGAGTCCATCTCCGCCATGTTGGAAAAGACGCTTGTTCACGTGACTCTCATGAGAATTCCTCATTGGCTGAGGCACACGCGAGCCCCGAAAAATTGTCTTGGCCCACCGCACACTAACCGACAAGACGAATTGCGATCTAGCACTGCCAGATATCGCCCGAAAAGCCCCGACCTTGTCGGAGATGTCTGAATTCACCGCACACTAGCCGACAAATGAAGGTTTTTTGTCGGCCGACAAAAAAACGGCTAGTGTGCGGCGGCCTTCAGTTAGGACCGGGCCTACATTACATAACTGTTACAGAATATGGGCGTGCGCACAAGGACTGTTCAGCAAATTAACATATTATAACAATGACACACCTGTGTTTTATCAGGGAACTCTAAACCGATGTCATGTTGAAGTAAAACCATATCACGTTCTCCTTCTCCTAATGCGACAAAAAGAAAACATGTTGCTCTAGAATTTTTTCAAATAGACGATTACAAAATCAAAAGCGATAGCATCATTGTTGCAGTTACTGTAAATAAGTTCGTAAGGTCTTCTCTCTACAATTTCAAAATGTTTGTCAAGAAGAAAGGAATAAAATGTTAAAATAACGGCAAATGTAAGGTGGCTCAAAACAGTTTTCCAGCACATTCAAAGACTTAGATTCGATGTGTCATGTGTCGAAAATTTAAGGTGGCTCTGAACCCATGTACAGAATTTTTTTAAACTTTGCCAAAAGTTGGCATGTCATCCTGCTTATTAAAATTCTAGAATAAGAAAAATTTCACCGTGCCGTTTTTGAAATATAAGCGCTTAAAGCTAAAATTAAGGGTATTTTTAGCAGGTCATAATGTTGCTATGGTAACCTATTGTGTCATGAAAATAATGTCAACGTGTTCACCAATGATTGGGCAGTTTTTTGATACCATGACTGTAGCATCGACTGATAAGAGTGGTAATAATGACACATCAAAATCTACGTCTTGGAATGTGCTGGAAACTGTTTTGAGCCACCTTACATTTGCCGTTATTTTAAACATTTTATTCCTTTCTTCTTGACAAACATTTTGAAATTGTAGAGAGAAGACCTTACGAACTTATTTACAGTAACTGCAACAATGATGCTATCGCTTTTGATTTTGTAATCGTCTATTTGAAAAATTCTAGAGCAACATGTTTTCTTTTTGTCGCATTAGGAGAAGGAGAACGTGATATGGTTTTACTTCAACATGACATCGGTTTAGAGTTCCCTGATAAAACACAGGTGTGTCATTGTTATAATATGTTAATTTGCTGAACAGTCCTTGTGCGCACGCCCATATTCTGTAACAGTTATGTAATGTAGGCCCGGTCCTAACTGAAGGCCGCCGCACACTAGCCGTTTTTTTGTCGGCCGACAAAAAACCTTCATTTGTCGGCTAGTGTGCGGTGAATTCAGACATCTCCGACAAGGTCGGGGCTTTTCGGGCGATATCTGGCAGTGCTAGATCGCAATTCGTCTTGTCGGTTAGTGTGCGGTGGGCCAAGACAATTTTTCGGGGCTCGCGTGTGCCTCAGCCAATGAGGAATTCTCATGAGAGTCACGTGAACAAGCGTCTTTTCCAACATGGCGGAGATGGACTCGGCCCCAACCTTAAACGCGGTTAGTCGTAACAAAAAATTGGCCAGTGTGCGGCAAGCTGATGTCCCGACAAAATTTAAGCCGATTTGACCCCGACAAAAAATCTGCAGTTCTACGACAAAAAATCGGCCAGTGTGATGCAGCCTTGTTAAGCTGGAGGAATTTAAAAACGCAATAATGACCGGTAATTTTGGATTTGTGTTTGACGAAAACCCTGGGAACGAGGTTGGGCCTAACTGTGGAAGTAGAGGTGCGTTTTGAAATTTTTCCGGTATGATAAATTGCACCGGAGAGATATGTAATATTTGTAACGCGTTCATTTTTTTGGTATCAAGTTGTCGGATGAAACCATGATGGATGAGGTTCGCTGTAAGTTTTATCTCTCTGTCTTGAAAGAAGGAAACAGTCTTGCAAGTCGAAAGAAACCGAACTGATTTGAACATTACATCAGTTTCATCTTATGAGTGATTATCACTTTCGCTTTGCTGGTGACTGCTCGTGCAATTGTTGTTGTGTTACAAGGTTCAGGGTTCTTTTAAGCACTTCAAAAATAAATAGCCAACTCGGCAGTTTGTTTTCCAGGCTGAAGAATATCGTGAAAATAATGTTTAAATCTTTATGAAACGACTGGCATAAATGAGCTACTTAAAAATGTAATAAAAGAGTAAGTATGCTAATGACTTCATATCACTTTGAACCACAGGAAAACCGTCGCATTGACATGATTTGTTATGGTGATCCACATGGTCACTCAGCAATGGCACGTACTGTTGGGCTTCCTGTGGCCATTGCTACAAAGATGGTACTGGATGGTGAGTGATGAAATACATAGCTAGAAAATAGTAGAGATCTAGGAGATGTAGATTTTATGTTCTAGTCAGAGTAACCACTCTATTAAGACGTTGTCCAGTAATCCAGCACCATCCGACAGTTTTAAATATAACTGCACAAACAAGACGAGTCCGTCTCATCTTACTGGACAACTTATTGAGTTGTCCAGTAAGTTAATAAAGTTTTGACGAACCTCTGAAATTCTGGACAAAATGAAAGGAACGACTCTAGGACGAAAATCTTAAACAGACGCAGAACAAATCTCTTTTCCGGAGTCTTCCCTCACTAATTTGACGAGGCGATATCTCGATTATTTCCAGCCATGTTGTGCTGACACTGTCTGTTTGTATCACTGCAGGGGACTTAAAAGCCAAAGGTGTTGTTCGACCTCTTAGCCGAGAAATTTACAAACCATTGCTCACCCGACTCAAAGCGGAAGGAATAGACAGTGAAATGACGACAACAGTCCTGTGAGACGAAAATCCAAGAAGTAGAAAAGTAGAAGTAGAAAAAACGGAATCAAACTGCTGGGTCACCTAAAGACATCCCAGTTTATTTTTATTTTGTTCTGTTTAATTTTAGTGTGAAATTTTAGATGGGAGGGTTTTGTAGTGAAATACTGTAGGCAGTCTGCCAGAATTTTTGTCCGGATTTGGCTCACTCGGAGTGAGCCCTAAACATTCCGCTCAGTCGTTGAGAAGAAAATCTGGATAGAAAACAGGGAAAGCGAGGTTCATGGGAACTGGTACGAGGTTGATCACCCGTATCAGTGATAATCTAAGAAGAAATTAGCTGATGGTAACTTTCGTGGATGAAAGTGTTTTGAATTGTAATAGTAGTTAGGACGCACTCTTTACCATTTACAAGGTTTTGAGCAGTTATTTAGCGATGTTATTTTAAGGGTCACGCAAGATCATCTAATATGAAAATATTCTTTATACTTATTTATTGGTTTATTATTGTGTTGCACAAACTTAAGTAGTAACTCCGTAAGAATTCGAAAGTCATCTTAACTTAAAAGTGTGGTTGTAAAGGACTGTAAGATAGGTATTTTCCTCAGTGATGTAAGTATAACAAAACTCTGTTACTATTGCTTACAGTCTGATTATTTTTTATACTCAAATGGCTTTTTTATATTATATTATATTTAAAGCTATTTAAACTTCAACCGAGCCTCGAAAGAGGCTTTTTGGAAATGCTCCTTAACTTACTGTTTTGGCGACTTTTGGCAAGTCTTTGTAGAAACGCTAGGAGGAGCTTTCGATTCTCTGTATTTAATCAAATCGTAGTTGTTCTGAAGTATTATTTACTTCGGTAAGACGCCAGTTGATATGTTGTGTTACTTAGTAAACTGACGAAAGTTGAACTTTCGATTGGAGGAAAAGGTATTGAACGTATTCTTGGAAGAGAAAAACTCTCTTGAATTTAGTTAACGATATATAATCGAAGTCTTGGGTGTATTGAATTATTTAATCGATATCAGATAAATGTATTTGCATTTAAAAGTATCTTTGTTTAATCACGGGAATGGAGTTTAAGTCCAAATGTAATTGACCTGTCTCTTGCCGAGGCTCGGCAATTCAAGTAAACTTTAAAAGTAAGAAGAAAATATTTGTTGTGACAAATAAAAATCGATTTCATGTTAATTGTAGCTTTTTCGGAGTTCCTCAAGTAATAACTTGAATTATTTACAATATTATGTGAGTATCACACTGCAATGAGTCGCAGAGTATGTTCGCGAGCACGTTCAGTTGATTTCTACTCTTTTGAGAGGATCAGGACTGGGTACTGGAATCTTTCAGCTGAATTACTCAGTAGATAGAAGAAAATTTCAGCCCTTTTTTCGTGTAACAGTATATTTGTAGGTACCATATCACAAAGCCGCCATTTTTTCAAAAAGTGACTAAAAGTTCAAACTTTGAACGATTCTCATTTATCTCAGTTAACCTTATCTTGACCTCTAGGTGGGGCCATTTTCACTTCTTATCCACACAGAATTATGGAATATACACCTTATTCCAAAATGGCCCCATTTTACCTTTCTTTTGTTTACTTGCAAATTAGCCCTTGATGCTTCGTTCTTTAACTGGAAATTCAAAAGAATATTTTCCTTTAAACGAGGCAACGGGGGCTAATTTACAAGTAACAAGAATACTAAAATGGCGGCCATTTTGGAATAAGGTGTACGGTCTCCCTAGTAAGGCATCGTCTGGATTTCTTCCCTTGTTACTGAAACTTGACAGCGAACCAAAGTAAATTTGAACCTATTGTAAAAGAAAGTTTTTCGACTCTATTTAATAACTGTTGCGGTCGTTTTTATCATCAGCTAAGAAAGGGGGACGGGGTTGCTTGCCCTTGCCCTGCCAGCTTTTCTTCCTTCTGCGTTTACTTTTTAACCAAAATAACGCGAAAGGCGGGGGGAGCGGGGGAAGGGAGGGGATGGCGGGCTCGGGCCCGTCCCCTAGATCCGCCACTGAGCCAATCGCGTACCTCGAGTCTTCGTTCCTTACAGCGTTTGCGACCGCTGGTAAAAGGGAAGGAAGACCCTGGTTACGAGCCGGGTGCCACTGAGCTTACTTGGCAACTCTTACTCAAACATAGGCACGCAAAGCGTGCAAGAGTTATTTTTTTGTGATAGGAGCATTCGTAGAACTGTTTACAGTAATGATTTAGTTAAGTTTTTTTGGTTGCGATGTACAGCAAGAAAGAAACTGGGAATTTATGATGAACATACCATGTTACATCGGTAATGGTAAGATAGCTAAATAGTAAGCCATCAAATGTTTGAGTGAACAACGTACAATACTCTCCAAATTAATGTAGATACCATCTTATTTTCTAACAGGCAATTTGATTCGTTCTTTGATACCCACACCGTGATTGGTGTGACACGCGCACATGCATAACTCCCTCACTCATCGATCACATAGCCCTTCCAACCCCCAAGAGGAATTTTTGCTCAAAATACTCAAGTTAACAGACCTTATCGCATTTTATAAGAGTCGTAAGTTTACCCTTTTTACACAACACCTCTTCATCGAAAATAGAAAGAAAGAGAAAAAACCGTTCTGACACGTTGAAAGTTTAATTTAATTTACTCCGATATGAAAAACAAAAGTGTCAAGTTACCATTTTAACTGAAAATAGAAAACATCTTGTGCGAACGATTTGCTCTCAAATGAAAAACAAAAGTGTCAAATTACCATTTGTAACTAAAAGTAGCAAGCATCTCGTGGGAACGATTTGCTCCCATATGAAAAACAAAAGTGTCAAGTTACCATTTGTAACTAAAAATAGCAAGCATCTCGTGGGAACAAGTGGTGACGATGTATCAGCTCTAATTGAATTTACTCCCTTGTGAAAAACAAAAGTGTCAAATTACCCTTAGCTTTGTAACTAAAAAATAAAAATATCTCTCTATATTTGCATGCAACAAAATAATCGTTTCCTGTACCTATTGTAAACGTTCGAACTCTTTCAAAATTAAATCAAAATAGTCCCGTCTCCTCTAAAACATTTCCTAAGAACTAGAAGCAACGATGCATGACGTCTAATTGAATTTACTCCTTGTGAAAAACAAAAATATCAAGTTACCTTTGTAACTAAAAATAAAAAAAAAATATCTCACTCATTTGCATACGAACTAGCTCAAGCACTGTTTCAGACCTCAAGGCTCATGAAATCCTCAGCCTAACCCACAGAAAATGCCGAAGTAAACCCAATATATGAATACTTTCTCCTCTTTTATAGAAGAATGAATATGGCCGTTCTGAACTGTATCGGGATCAAATCTTCTCATATATCATTTACCTTTAAAACAAGAAATTTGATTGGCTGTTTATAGTAGATACGATCTGATTGGTGTGACATACATACATCTCTCACTCACTGACTCACTCACTGATCCGTTGACCCGTCCATAACATACTCGACGCGCCGACTAAGAGGTATTTTTTTACAAAAAAATAACTCAAAAACATTCACACACCATTTTTTTACTAGAGTATCTGGTCCATTCACGAGTTTGCTTTATCGAACACGTTTGATTGTGGAGTATGGTTTCTTTCTCCTCTCTACTTGTTCTACTCTTCGCTAGTGAACTGTTTCTAGGATCATGGGATCGTTGCTTTGAAAACCAGGTAGGCCCAGTTTTTAGGCCCAAACAGTTTGCTTAAAAAAAATATTTTTTATAGCAATTAAATTGTTACATAGTAAATTAGATGAGGCACTGAGGTGAGAACTATGGCGAAGCTCAAGCCTGACCAAAGTGGGTTGAGGTTGAAATCACCTATCGAGACCTCAGTGATCGTGATGTGTGAGAATTAGAAATCAACTGTGTCGAGATTGGAAAATCACTACGTGAGATTAGGAAAATCACTGTAGAGACATTAAAATTGCTATACGAGAATAAAAAATTGTCATGGCGAGATCATAAGTACCAATTGAGAATGAAACTACTGCCATGGCGAGTATTTAAATTAACTGTTGAGGAATCGAAAAATCGTGTGTGTGAGAAAAGAAATCACCATTCGAGATTATCGATATGGTTTTTTCTGAGCCGGTGATGCATAAACCCAGTCAGCGGAGAGTAATTTGGCGTGTCAGTAATAAGACATGGACTGCGGCTAACGGACTACGTGAACTTACGGACTACGGACTGGGTATAAAAGGCACGGACTCCAGGTATAAAACGGCGGACCGAGCCTCGCGGACTCGGTCTAAAACACGAAGAAAGCTTCTACAATTGAATTAATTCTCCGTAACGAACGTTTCAGTCAAATAAATCGAAGCTATCTGTATAAATTATAGAACGACTCATTTTTCCCCCCCCGCTTGGGGGAAAAAGGGTTTCCCGCTCATACAGGTTTAACCATACTCAAGAGAAAATGATGGGATTTTCTCTTGGCATAGTCGATTGCGGGGGGGGGGGGGGGGGGAAAAATAAATAGAAAGACCACTGAAAAAGTCACAAAATTGAACGAGCTGTATGAATTTTCGAATGATGGAAAGCTCATGATTAACTGTTTTGAAAAGATCACAGTCGAGAGAATTGAGGAGAATTTCGAACGACACGTCCCCGCTGTTTATTTGTTTCGATCATGTATTAAAATAAATATACATACAGGCCATCGAAGCGAAATGAGGAACCAAAAAGTTGACAAATAGAAGAAACGACATTACACAAGGATAGCTGGCTTCTGCACGCTTAATATCGCCTTGGAAAAGCAGCGAAAAAAAAGAAAAATAAATTTCTTACACAACACAGGGTAATTCGTATTTGGTCACCCACCCAAGTACTATCCCCCGCCGAACGGGGCTTACCTTTGTTGAGCTTCATATATTAATTCTTCTTTCTTGCAAAGTTTCGATTTCCGGTAAGACAGTACATGAGGAGATGTAACGCTGTTGAAAACATTCACATTCACAAAGTTATCGGTCCGTGAGACCGAATTATCTGCGTCCGAGAGACCGAGGCAATTATTTCGAAAGTGCCGCATGTCCGATCACCAAAGCATATTCCTCTAACTTTTTGTTCTCTACTTTCCCAGCCATGCAGTATCAGATATTTTTTTTCTCTTTTTGATACCTTTTCTCATCTTAGAAATTTTAAAAAAATGCTTCCACCGTGGAGTCACTATACCACAAGGAGAGCAACATGTTTCGTCTGCTCAACAAAGTTAAGCCCCGTTCGGCGGGGATAGTACTTGGGTGGGTGACCAAATACGAATACCCTGTGTTGTAAGAAATTTATTTTTCTTTTTTTCCCCTTCCTTTTCCAAGGCGATATTAAGCGTGCAGAGCAGCTATCCTTGTGTAATGTCGTTTCTTCTATTTGTCAACTTTTTGTTCCTCATTTCGCCGTGGCCGTATGTATATTTATTTAATACATGATCGAACAAATAAACAGCGGGACGTGTCGTTCGAATTCTCCTCAATTCTCTCGACTGTTGATCTTTCAAAACAGTTAATCATGGCTTCAATCATTCGAAAATTCATACAGCTCGTCAATTTTGTGACTTTCAGTGTCTTCTATTTATTTTTCGGCAATCGACTATGGCAAGAGAAAATCCCATCATTTTCTCTTGAGTATGGTTAAACCTGTATGAGCGGGAACTTTCAGGAAATGAGTCTTCTATAATTTATACAGATAGCTTCTATTTATGACTGAAACGTTCGTACGAGAATTAATTCAATTTAGAAGCTTTCTTCGTGTTTTATACCGAGTCCGCAATGCTCGGTCCGCGTTTTATACCTGAGTCCGTGTTTTATACCCAGTCCGTAGTCCGTAGTCCGTAGTCCGTAGTCCGTAGTCCGTAGTCCGTAGCCCGCAGTCCATGTTTTATACTGACCGCCAAAATACTCTCCGCTGACTGGTTATGCATCACCGGCTCAGAAAAAACCAATCGATAATCTCGAATGGTGATTTCTTTTTCTCACACAACGATTTTTCATTCTCAACAGTTAATTTAAATCTCGCATGGCAGTTTTTCATTCTCGATTGGTACTTATGATCTCGCATGACAATTTTTTATTCTCGTATAGCAATTTTAATTTCTCATACAGTGATTTTCTAATCTCACGTAGTGATTTTCCAATCTCGCACAGTGATTTCTCATTCTCACACATCGATCACTGAGACTCGATAGGTGATTTTCAACTCAACCCACTTTTGTCATGCTTGGCTTGCCATATGAAACGATGCTGCTGTATTTGTAGTAAGTTAGAGTAAGTTAGACTTAGTTAACCAATGTTTTAAATTTAACCATCATTGAAGAGGCTGTTGTTGACGTCACAACAGAGTTCGCGCCTTTTTTTCACGGCCGCCACCACGACTTTCACTGGCTTTCCAGCGATAAAACGAGCCAGACTGACTTCAGTCAACACGTGTTTAGCAAAGGTGTTTTATAAAATGTCTCTGGCAATTAAAAGAAACTACACTGGAACAAAGGGGGTGCCAAAGCAATGAAAGAAAATTGGGTGAATTATGCTACTGACTATCCTGACAGAAGCTTCAGCCGTAGTTTCAACAAAACGCAGGCTTTCACGAGGACGAACGTAAGTAACCTTTGCTGAAATAATTTTTAGACCTTTTAGGCGTTTCTAAGACTGCTTATCGTTCCAAAATTTCTTGGTTATCGAAGTTTGTGACATGTTGCTCATTGTTTAAGTTAACTAGTATCTCCATATAAAAATGGAACTTCTGCAAAGATTCTTTGAGCGGGTTGCCTGTGCAATTCATGTTGAAAAATTTGTAGACTAGCTCTTTTCACCCGGCATCACTGTACACATGATCACTGTAGCATTGTCGATGCTTGGAATTTAATTTTTTTCAGTGTGTACTCTGTATAGTATTGTTTCTGCTCTGTGGGAGGCCAGATGAAAGAGTAATCCGTTCGTTGTCCAAACGCATTTCGTGCGGCTGGTAAATTAATTTTTGTAAACCATGTGGCAACTCGCGCGGACAACTGACGTTACATTTTTTCCTGTTATCTCCCTAGGAAGTAAGCCATTTGCAAATGTTTTGCGCGCGCACCACGCCATCTGCAGGTACATATGTTTACAGTTGTATTTCAGTATAATTTTCGATAAATAACAGCTACAATCGTGGACAAAATTCCTTGGGACACTTGTGTAATTACATTAATTTTCTGTGTTTTTAAAACGGAGTTTTAAAAATAGCACTGTTTTCCGTTTCAAAATGCGTTGCTTCCCCCGCCCCCCATACAATGTTGAAAAGCTAGAGAAATAGAGCGTGTACACTTGTCCAACATTGTAGGGGGGGGGGGGGAAGGGGCTGAACAAGTGTAGATGAATTCGCGCCTGACTGTTTGTTTGGCGCGTGTCAAAAAGCGCCACAAATGTAAATTTGTACCAAGACTTTTGTCCATGATTGTAGTTTTTCAGATGGAAGACGTTAACAGTTAGTGGTTAGCGATATGCTGCTATTCTAGTGTTCCTGGTTTAAGAACAGGTTCATTAAACTTGATTTGCACGTGCGTTAGAAATCTTTGTACATTTCGTCGTCCTCGGCATCGTCGTCGTCGTCGTTGCTTAAGCTCCCTAATGCCTTGCGTGATGCGTAGATCGTGTGCGCACATGCAAAAGCTTGATTAATTGCAACCTCATCCCCAGGGCCTTCTCCTCGACGATTTTCAAATGGCGGACCATTTTGAAAATCGTTGAGGAGAAGGCCCTGGAGACGAGGTTGGATTAATTGAAATTCAGCTTTAAACAATCGGATGGGCTCAAGGCCGGTGGTCTTTCTGTTCTCAGATTGTTTTTCAACTTCGGAAGGTTTACCGTGTATATACTGTTAATTAATTAGTTATACTGAGTTTGTTTCGTAGGTACTCTGAGAACCGATGAGACCACTTTAATCTCGATCAACTGTTCCGATTCAAATTTGCCCAGTTTAACAGTCATCTCATCTCTGAAAGTACAGCTCAAGAGAGGTGTTTCATGGCCGTGTGCTAGCTAGTAAAGAAGCATCCTTATTCTCAATTCTTGATTGTATCTTCTCTTTTCCTATCAATGCACTTAAAGTATTACTTATGCACTCTCCCCTGCTAAAACTTCAAGCGGAAATTTATTGGGGGATGGGATCAAAGAACACTTTATATTTCATCCCACGCTTAACTCGCTGGTACGCACGATAGCTGGAACAATCTTCCTTGTGAATTAAGGAAGCAGAGTCCCTGAGGCAATTTAAACGCCTACTGAAAGAGGATCGATAAAGCACGGCATTCGTGGAAAGCAGCTTTTTATTTAATTATTTATCATTATATTAGGTATTAGGCATAAGGCATTATGAATTAGGTATTTCAGTAGCTGACGTATTTTTAGAACTTGTACTGCGAAGGAAAACTGCAACGTATCCTGCATTGATTTCCTGGCAAGAAATGCCAGAAGGATTTGTTGTGAGATATTGGATTGTGGTAAACTAACATGTGCACCCACGGTAGTGGCGCCCAAGACTTCATGACTACGCTTGATACTGAATGTTCTTACAATATGGAATATTTACAGGGTTCGAAATTAAAAAATGTCTGGTCACAAATTTGCGACTAGTAACGAAAATCTGGTCGCAACTTTGAAAATTTTAGTCGCGAAATTGATTGAGGCCTTTTAATAACAAATAAGTGATCATAAATAGACGTTGAAACAATTAACGCTTTAATTTCCATTGTTTCTACAGCTTTCATGTCATTTCGAGATTTAATAGTACAGAACATTTAGCGTTTGGACAACACTAGTCCATCTAAACGATCAAGTTGAACTTGTGTTCCTTTCCGTAAATTAAAGCACATAAGCGCCTGCTGTTTTAGTCAAAGTGGATAGATTTCCAAACCTTGAACAGATATTAGAGCTGGAAACTGCATTTCTTACATGTAAATTCCTCCAATCTCTGCAAAATAACATAACACATGTACTGGGCGGAAATATGAGCTTACCTATCAAAATTCCCTTAGTTTTACCTTTCGAAGCAGTTTTCCACCGATGACAAAACAAGTAATAAATTCTTTTTTTTACATTATGCTTTACGCCTTAAGTTTCAGGGGTGTTACTACAGTGATTATTCAAAGAACCCTGAATGACTATTATTATAATATATCATTTGTTGCTCGAAATTCCAGTTGCAACTGACAAATGTTCAACCATGAGTGGAAGGCTCAGTATTATAGATTCATTCAAAGTTCACCATGTTAACTACTGTAGTTCGTTTTATTTCAGAGAAGATAGTTGGTTTGGGTTATATTATACCGATGGTAGTTTTCTATGGCCATGTAAAGACTTTCTAAATTGCTAATTTAGTCTTAGTTTCGAAAGCCGGATCAGAATCTTGTTTTAGCCAATCTTATTGGCTCAGAGCTCCACGCCCCGTGAATCTCTACGGGATCTCATCTTGTACTTTGGTCTTTCTACATGTCTCAGATTTCTCGCATGTACTTAAAATGAGATGACAGACGATTTCTGGCCCTAGTCCCCATTTCACGAGACTGGTATATAAATCAACAAAAGCTCCTTTGGATATTTTTCCAGCTAATGCATTTTTGGATATAGTTTGTTTCGTTGAGAGAGATTGATGTCGTGTGCTTTCGAGTAGCCATTTGCATTCAACGTCAGCTTGCGCAACAGTCCTTTCATTTCCAATAGCACGAGGATTGATTTCAAAACCATCGCTAACTAATAACTCACAATCAAAACTCTTAACGCTATCCCTCAGCTATTGTAATTTATTAATATTAAAAACACAGGGCGTGCAGTGTGAGATCTCCCAAGCCAGAGGCTTAATACTTAAAAATGTTTGATAATATTAATCATATTGTCTAAGAAAATCTAACTGAGGAGTAAAGAGTAGGTTAACTTTCCATTTAGATCAGCTTGCTTTTCATGTCCATTGTCTTAGCGTACTACAAATACCATACTTCTCTGTAGAGGCGTTAGAGGGTAGTTTCAAAGGGCGCTTTACCGTTATTTCATCTCTCCAATCTTCACACGCGTATTATTCGCGTTCAGGTTAAGCGAACACTATAAAAACCTCTGCTCTAGGAAAGAGAGAAGCACACAGACCACTAATAACCAGATTTATCGTTTTGCCTTAAAATTAAGCCCTCTTTAATACCAACAATAAATGTTATTTGTGCCTCTCATAAGTTCCTTTAATGGCATTAAAAACTAGAATGACTTGTGTACGTACGGTTGTGAAGAAACACTTCTTCGAATATAAGCACTTTCTACCTTGCTGACCGTGAGAAGTTTTCACATACTTGGAGTCATTTCAAACTTAACCGGATTCGTTCATAGAGGGTCTTTGATCCGCCTTAGTTTGAAGTTCCTGCAATGGCACAATCGACAGAAAGAATAAGCGGCATGCAAGAGTGGTCATGTGACCTTATCATGGACATGATGTTTGTTGGATCTCGAAAGACGCCCAAAATGTAAAGAAGAGGAAACGAGAAGGTTGAAATTATAGAAACGCTTTGGCCACCGCAACTAAAGTCGTAATAATTTGATTAACTTTTCGCCGTTTTAATATTATTTTTCCGATTTTCTTCGATTTAATTTTCTTAGTAGAAGCCATTGAAAAACCGTTGATTGACAAGGTCATAACAGCAACAGCTGCAAATGACCAATCATTGCTGAAATAGTGTTTCTGCGCACGCTTTAGCTTTTTTCTTTACTAAACCACAACCTTTATTTTGCAAAGATTCTGATTCTTTGATTTTTTTTTTGGTTGGACGCAGGCGCCGAAATTTTACTCAAGTTTCACGCCTGCACCAGAAAATCAAAAAGAAATCCGTGCCACAATTAAAGGTTGTATTGCCGTTGCTTTTTGAGGGGCGCATTTAGTAGAGAACAAAGCTATAATAAGAGCCAAACGCTGACGCCAGATAACACTATTCTCAAGCAAATGATTGTCGTCATTGGCAGCTGTCGCCTGTTATGCACCTTGGCAATCAACGAGTAATATTTTTCAATGCCGTTCTCACTAAGAAAATTAAATCGAAGAAAAATCGCCGAAAAAGTAAGATTAACACGGGCCCCAGCTTAATCAAAATTATTACGACTTTAAGATATGCGGTGGCAAGCGTATTCTATAATGTTCAACTACGCTTAGTTCATTTTTCGCACTTGCCTACTTCTTTACATCTTTGGTGCGTCCTTATCGACTGTATACAATCAAACATCATGCTCCACTGCAATAAGCCGTCACATGAGCCACTCTTTGCCTGCGCCTATAATTACCTTCATCTCGTCCGATTGTAAAAGCCGATTTGCAGCGAACTTCCAACTAAGGAAGGCTGAGCATCAAAGTACCCTCTATGCACCGAATCGACCGTTTAAGTTTGAAATAGACTTCCAAGTATGAGGAAAACTATCCTCTACGGATCTAGCAAGATCAGTAGAAAGTGCCTATATTCGAAGAAGGTCGTTCTCTCACAACCGTACGTACACAAGTCATTCTAGCTTTTTAAATGCTCATTATAAAAAGCGAAACTTATGAGAGGCCCACAAAGAACATTTATTGTCTGGCTATATAAAGAGCGGCTTAATTTACCGGCCAAAACGATAACATCTGGATTATTCGTGCGTCTCTGTGCTGCTATCTCTCCTTTCCTAGATGACCAGAAGCGTTTTTATAGCTAAGTTTCGCTTCAACCTGCACGCGACGAACTAATACGCGTGTGAAGATTGGATGAGGAGAGATGAAATAACGGCCTAACAGCGCCCCTTAGAAACATACCCTCTAACGAGCCTCTTTATAAAGAGAAGTAATAAGAAGTATTTGATAGTTACGTCTACGCTAAGACAATGGACATGACAAGCAAGTCTGCACTCCCTAATGGCAAGTTAACCTACGTTTATCTACCACTCAGTCTCAAGATTATTCTTAAGAACAATAATGATTAATAGATATTCAAACATTTTTAAGTATAAGACCCTCAATCGGACTTGAGAGAAGATCCTTCACACTGCACGCCCCTGTGTATTTTAATAGTACTAACAATTACAAGTAGCCTGAGGGATTAGCGTTTAAGAGTTTTATGAATGCCTGAGTTATATTAGTTAAGCGAGATGAGTTTTCAGAAATCAATCCTGGCTATTCAAATTATGTTTCGCCGAAATGAAAGGACTGTTGCGCAAGCTTGACGTTGATATGCCAAATAGGTTCTACTCGATAAGACACACGACATCAATCTACTCTCAACGACAAACAAACTATATCCCCACAGAAAATGCATTAGCCTGCGAAAATATCAAGGAGTTATAGTTGATTATATCACAGTCTTCGTGAAATGGCGACTAGGGCAGAAAATCGTCTGTCATACTCATTTAAGTACATAGGAGAAATCTTGAGCAGTAGACAAGAAAAGTACAAGATGAAGATCCCGTAGCAGATCACGCACGGCGCGCTGGAGGCTCGGTACAGGGGACCAATAAGATTAGGACACCTAAAACAAGGGATTCTGATCCAATGGCTTTTTCGAAAACTAGACTAAAATTAGCCACAATTAGAAAGTCTATTACATGCAATAGAAACACTACCATCGAGTATAATATAACCCCCCAACCAACTATAACTTACTCTGAATAAAAAGCAACTACAGTAGTTATACATAGGTTAACTTTAAGAGAATGAATACTATAATACTGCAAGCCCGTCCACTCATGCAGTTTGGGGGTGTCTTGGGTTTTGAACGTGTCATGTCTTGCAACTGGAAATTTGAGCCAACCAAATGATCCACTATATAGCAGAAAATACGTCATTAGGTTCTTTGAATAATCAGTAGAACACCCCCTGAAACTTAAGCCGTAAAGATAAGATAAAAAAGATTGTATATTAGCTTTGTCATCGGTGGAACTCGTTCGAAAGGCAACAAGGCGAATTTTGATAGGAAGCAGATCGCCAGTCCATGTGTTATGGTATGCAGAGAGGAGGACATACATGCTAAGAATGCCAGTTTCAGCCTTAATATCTGCTGAAGTTTGAACTCGAACTTTGCCCCCCAGCAGGCGCTAGCGCTTTAATGTACGAGACAGCGAAACACCCGTCACTGCATCGTTAGCTGGACTCGGGTCCCCAGCCCATCTGCAGACTCTACCACTGAAATGACATGAACGCTGTAGACCAGCGCCCCCGGCCTTGTTCAAGCTAGTTAGCACTTCTATTGTCATAAAGGCCCCAGCGACAAAATCAAAGTAGCCGAAGCCTACTAAGTCCGCAAAGGACAGACATTTATTCGAACCCGGAACTATTCCATATGTAAGACATTCAGCTATCAAGCCGTACGCATCGAAGCTTAGGCGCACACGTGGGTGCACATGTTAGTTCCACACTCCACATCTCTCCCCCAATTCTTGCTTTGCCCAGGACTCCCTCCGGATCGTTGCAGTTCCTTCGCAGTACAAGTTCCACACACGACCGCTACTGACATACCTGCCCAATGTTATAGCGCCATAAACTGAATAAATGAAAAAATAAAAAAAGCTTTCACGAATGCCGTGCTTATCGCTCCTCTTCGCTCGTAAAGCCGGGACTTGTCTGTACCCTGCCCGAGTCAGTATCGTGCGTACACGACGAGAAGCGGGGAGAAAATAAAGGTTGCCCCCAAACTCGGCAGTTCGCCGGGGAGAGTGAAAGTAATCCCCGGCGCGCGCAAAGAGCGCCCCCAAGAAGAGAAAAGAGCCCCGCGCCCACGGCAGAAAACCTCTTGAGCGTATCAGAGATGAGAGTGCTGTAAAAGGCACTTGCCCGCAACAGCTCGCGAAAGTGGTCATCGGTCTAGCGTACCGCCAACACACACTAACTAATAATTCCCCGCCCAGGGCCTGCCGTGCCCACCCGCGCCCGCCGCCGGTTGCGCACGAGGTTCTTTCTACACCCGCCCCCCCCCCTGCATTCAATCATCCAACCTGCCTCAGGGCTTCATCACCGATTCAACTGGTCCGCCACTTTACCCCGCGAGGAGAAGGACCGGGGGATGAGGGGGCAAGTAATCAAGCTTGCATGTGCGCCACACGACTACGATGCACGCAAGGCATGAGGAGTTAAGAACGCCGCGACGACGATGCCGAGAGACGAAACCCGGACAACGCACGGCAATCAAGTAAAGACCAGCTCTTTAACACGCAACACTAGATAGCAGATCGCCAACCACAACGAACGCTTCCATCGAAAAAACTACACTCGGACAAAGTCTGGTACAAAGGTACATTGTGGCGCTTTGCCGGCCCCCCGCGGCGGCGAATTCATCCTACACTTGTCAGCCTCCAACCCCCCCCCAACAATGTTGGACAAGGTAACGCTATCTTAGCTTTCAACATGTATGGGGGGCGGGGAAGCAACGCATGCACCGGCAACAGGTATAAAACTCCGAAAAAACAGAAAAAAGTAATCACACAGGCACAAGGAATTTGTCCACGATGTAGCGGAGGGGGGTGTAAAATCGCAAAATAATACGAAATACAACTGAAAATAGTCCGAAGATGCGGTGTGAGCGCGCAAAAAGCAAAGGCTACTACATAAGGATGATAACAGCGAAATGTAACGTCCGTTAGTCGGCGAGTGCCACAGGCCAAAAATTTCATTTACAGCCGCACGAAATGCGTGGACGACGAACGGAACCTTCATGGCCCCCACAGAGCAGAACAGAACAATACATACAGAGACACAAGAAAAAATAAATATCCAAGCATCGACAAGCTACAGGTATGAGACCGGAGCGTTGACACGAGTCGTCTACAAATTTCCCATGCTGCCCGGCCAACGCCACCGCATCTTGTGAGCAAGATCCATTTATATGGAGGAATAGTAAAAACAGAAACAGTACACAAACTTCGAAACAAAGAAATGGAACGATAACAGCAGAAAGCTAAAAGGTTAAAAAATTTCAGCAAAGGTACTACGTTCGTCGTGAAAGCTGCGTTTTGTTGAAACTAGGCTGAAGCTTCGCAGGAGTCATAGCAAACCAATTTTTCAGGCTGCACCCGTACAGTAGTCTTAATGCAGAGACATTGATGGGATAAAACACCTTGCTAAAACAGCGGAATGAAGTCGCGGCGTTTTCAGCGAAAGCCAGTGCAAGGTGTGGCGGCGCAGTAAACAACGGGGCTGTTGGACGCAAAACGCCTCAATGATGAAGAAATAAACATGGAACTAAGCAACTACCAACTACACAATACAGCAAGCCGCAATATGCCGCCGCGCCCCACGGGGGCTGTGCCATCACTACGCGTCAGTGCTAATGGAGAATGAGAAAACGTGGAGATTGAGAAACCACTGCATACGACAACAGATCTCCCAACGTCCGCTGAAAAAACGATGCGAGCCAAAGTACAATCTCCTGCACCAAGCAGGCGAAAAAAAATGGGAAGAAAACGTGGTGAGAAAAAGAAAGCAATCACCATTCGAGAATGACGAGGTTGCTGGTGATGCATACCCAGTATCAGCGGCGAGAGGGGTCCGGCAAACATGGAGCGGGCATTCACCGACTCTGTACACGTCCGCGACCGGAAGGACTACGGACGCGCGTATATAAAAACGGCAACTCAGGTACTTAAAAGGCGACGAGCTTGCCCTGGACCGGTCCCCCCCGCAGACCGCCCGCCCAATCTCGTACGAACGTTAGTCATAAATAGAGACACGATAAAAATAGAAAATGACTCATATTCCTGAAAGTCCCGCATCATCCAGGTTTAACATACATCAACGCGCCCCGCTGGCTTCTGCCATCTAGCGATGCCCCAAAACCCGCCGCCCCATGACGCCCCGCGAATGAGCTGTCGCATTTCGAAGATGAAGCGAAACGTATGAAAGACAACAGCCGAGAGAACGAGGAGAATGAACGACCGTCCGCCTGTATTTAAAGCGAATGTACAAAATAAATCTACATACGGCCACGGCGAAATGATGGCAACACAACGTTGACAACTAGCCGCACCGCATACCAGGATAGCCTGCACTGCACGAATACGCCGGCCCCGCCGGGGCCCCCTCCCCACAATAAAATTCTATAACAACACAGGGGATTCGTATTGGCACCCACCCAAGATATCCGCCGAACAGGGGCTAAACTGCTGAGCAGACGAAACATGTGCTCATCCTGTGAGGTAATAGTAGAACCTCCACGGATGAAGCAAAATCAAGAGCTACAAATAGAGCGGAGGAGTGGCTAATCACCACCCTCATGAAAAAAAATCTGATACTGCCATGGTCCAAGTACTGAGCCCCAAAAGTATAAGACAGGAATAAGCTCGGTGATCGGGACATGCCCGGCTACTTTCGAAATAATGCCTCGGCTCTCTCGCGACGCACAGCATAGTTCAGGTCTCACAGCGACCGATAACTATTGCTGAATGTGAATGTTAATTCAACAGCGCTATACATCTCCTCATCGATACTGTACTTACCTCAATATCGAACTTTGCAAGAAAAGAAGAATGTAAATATGGCCACTATAATATCGCAGCCCTCACCTC
>JAHPZR010045521.1:0-20650 GCA_019787425.1 Platygyra sinensis | reverse complement strand
TTGTTTTGACGGACTAAAGCTGTAACGTCATTTAGTCACGTGCAGTCGTCATACATCTGGGGTTTTGTTTTCATCTGTACCCCAGGCGTTTTCCTTGGGGAAGAGTTTGTTTGTTTGTTTGCTTGTCCTCTTTTCTTGGAATATTCCACTCCAGGGAACAGTCGACATTGTTTTCAACAAACCCCCATAGGTTTTATTTATAAGGCACCGAAAAGTTCTCAGATCCATTTTTCCAAAATCTCGGGCGCTTTTAATATTTTACTTTCCTTTTCATGAAAATGTTTCCTTAAAATATACTGTTGTTCTACTGAGTCACGTTCTATATTGTAGTAGCCAGTTCTTTTTATTTGATTCCAGTTGTTTAGTTACGCCGGTGCCCGTTTGTTTTCTCAATCATGTTTGCACCATTTCAATTTACTGGTAATTTGTTCTCTAACTGCTCTGTATCTATGATTATTAGTTACGTGCCCGTTTGTTTTCTTAATCATGTTTGCACCATTTCAATTTACTGGTAATTTGCTCCCTCACTGCTCGGTATCTATTACATGTTGCACATTTATGCTGGTTTCTAAGCTTGTCTAGCTGCTTAGTGGTTGTGTTTTGCGCCAACTCGCAGTGCACTAATCCTACTCAGTACTGTTCACTCGTACAGTATTCGCTGTGTTTGTCAACACTGTTGGTTTTTTTTAGTCTCTGCTGCTGTTAAGTTTTGTTTTAAATTTGTTTATTAGGAAACCAGAAATGACAGAGACTGTTCTTTCAGTATTTAAACATAAGTCACTAAACCTATCCAATTGCTTTCTAGTATATATCCCAAACTATAATAGAAGATAAAATAACCAAGTTAAGACACTGAAGCCCCACGCTATTTGTGAACCACGTTGCAGTGTGAATATCGGTTTTTCCTTTTTGTTCTTTTGTTTTCCATTCGAGTCTTAATATTTTAAAATAATTAACGGATAAAGTTAATTGTTACCTTTTTGCACATAAACGTTTAGATGTTGATCCTTTTATCATCTCTTTGCATTTCCAAATTAATCTTAAAAGCGTGGGAGATTTCTACACGAATCATTCTAAAACTTGATACATTGCTTGAAAAGTACATTTTAAACATGTAACCGACAGAGTTAGTAGTTAATAACATCTAAACTGCATTTCATATTGACATACGTCTTCTCTTAAGACATTACTTTTAAAATTGTTTGTCAACTGAACTACATGTCTCATCAGACTGCATGACCAATATTACCCTTCCACTGAACGGCTCCTTCTGTGTTTGTTTTCCATTTTTTCCCTCTATAAACTGTTTCTTTTTTCGTTTCTTCTTTGACTGAACGGCAGAAGTTGGACTTGACGTTCCTGCTGATATGCAAAGCCTCGACAGCTTTGAAATCAGCGTTACTTCAGTTTAGACAAGGTAATGTACAGTTTGTCATCGAGCATGGCTAGTATACAACGAGCTGTAAGTTTGTACCTGCTTGCCACTTCTAGTTAAACTTCCAGTCAGTAGACGACTTGGAATCGTCTCACTAAAGTTATTTAGAATTACTGACGGTACCAAAAGTGTCCTCTCTGTAGCCTCTGCCTAGGAAATTGGCTACCATACGAGGAATAAACAACTTAAACACCCAGTCGCAAGTTTAATTGTAACTCAGTTTTCGTTACATTTCCGTACTTTACTGCCGCTTAACTCTGAGCTGAGAAAACCTTGACAGACTGAAGAATCTCTAAACTAAATGATAATTTTTCTTAAACACATGACTGCTTTAAACAGATAAAGGAGATGCTTTTCTTACTTAAATTGTTTAACTTCTTAGGTCATTAAGTGCATCACCATACTGTGTGAATTAGAAATGTACACTTAAAACACATCAGTGATGAATTCGAGCCTTTATTTTATATATAGGCATTGTTTTCTGTCCCTCTCTATTAAATAAAAAAAAATAGTAATCGAAACATTTCTTTTTCACGTTTCACTCGTTTTTCTTTGCTTCTTCTAGTCTGCGTTCTTTTTAGTCTTCTTTTCACCGCTGTTTTTACTTTTTTTTTCTGTTTCGCGTCTTCTCGATGATGTGTGCACATCGAAACGTTCAGGCTGTTTTGAATTTGTGTTCATTTTGCACTTTTCTTTTGACGTTGTTTCTGTTATTTTGAGAGGTGAAAGTTATTGTTGCCTGGTAAACGTCTATAATTTGATGGCTCATGCTAATGAGACTGTTGTACTTGCTTTGATATTGTTCTTTTTTGTGTTCGCACTGTGGTATCTTTATTGTTTGCCTTGTTCATTTTTGTTCAGTGTCACTTCATGTTTCTTACATGCATTCACTCGGAAAACTAACCAGGCTCGCTTGCTATGTGCAGTCGGATTGATTAGTTTCAGCTGCCCAGCATCCCGTCATATGCAGCGTACTTTTTGCGGTCAATTGGACAACTCCTTATCATGTTTGTTTTATTTTGAATTGAGTACATGGTTGTCACTTAACGGCCATATCTTAGTTATCCTTAGGCAGTAAACAATTCACCCGGATACAGACATAATGGCATGTAATCATCTCTGTGGCTGTCTATCCAAACTCTTCTTCTTTACTCTGTTTTGTTTATACTGTAAATGGTTTCTTTGTTCTATTAGCAGATATACATCGTCCATTATGGCGGATATCTGCCCTCATTTCAGAAGCACGTAAAGCACCAATAGCACGCCCTGAGAGCGGCCTTGAAGATTCCGATTTGGAAGAAAGCGCGCCGTCCAAGCGCGTATCCGCTAGCTGGGTAGACTACACGCTTCCATCTGTTCAGCAAAGCACTGATAACGTCATAGACATGCATACACGTCCTCGCGCGAATACAGACCATTCTGATTCACCAGGCTCTAAGAGATCCTCGAAACTACAGGAAATTGCTAGGAAGGCTACATCCGCCGGCTCAATAAGCGCAAAACTTGATTGTAGCCGAGCGAACGGTAATCCGCCCCCGAAACCTCCACGAACATTCGAGACTGAAAGATCCGAGGGTAGGCAAAGTTTCCGATACAAACCGCCGCCCAAGCCGCCAAGAACCTTCGAGTACGACTCGCAAATTCAAGCGAATTTTTCTTCGTCTCTGTATTGGAATTTTCCTCGTCCACGAACTTGGAGACATCAGGCACAATTTTCATCTTTTGACTTAGACGGAAATGCTCTTTCGTCAGACTCAGTGGATGGAAGGGAATCAGAAGAAGTTCTGACTCCTTATAGTCCACACCGGAAACATGGACCGCAATACTTTCGGACCATAAGCGACAATGTAGATAATCACAGCAAGAATCATGACAAAGTTTCTCTCTTCTCCAAGCAAGGCTTGCATGTTAATGGGGAGGCTGTCCGAAGACCGAAACCGCGCTCGGTTGAATCTTCAGGTCCAGAGTCTCGGTTTTCGGTGTCGGACTCAGGTCTTAACATTTCTCAAGAAGAGGAGTTCCTTCTGGGATCTGTAAAACCGCGCACTGGGAGACGAAAGAGAAATCCGCTTAAACAAGCAGCGTCAGAGACATTACACCACGCTAGCTCCAACTTTGAGCGCGCTGATCAGCCGCTGACCGGTCTACTGATTAATACAAACTTTTTGGAGACTACGTTGTAACGGCGGAGAGAGAGGAAAAGAGGACAATTATTCTCGAAGTCGGTTGTACTAGCATATGCAGGGAATGGTTGTAATTCAAGTGACACAATTTTGTTTTAGGGCGCGTTCGTTTGGGATCAATCCGGAATAAGAATAATTGGAATAGTGCGAGTAAGCGTTTGTTTGGGAGCTATTCTCATTCCGGAATACCTGGATTCCCATTCCGGCTATTCTGCTCCCAGATATTCCGGAATATCCCAAACGAACGCGCCCTTAATTGTGATTTTGTCCGTTTGCTTCCATGTGCGAGCTTACAGCTTTCAGGAAAATTAGTTGGAATGTTGCCAAAGTAATGTAAATAATAATCAGAGCGTGTGATACGAGATAGGGTAGGGCGGAGCCGGGGCACAATCTTTAGAATGGGGTTATTCACTCGTTGTTTCGGAGGCTGTCAGTAGTTGCAGTTCATGTAATGTTATCACTGTTCGTGGTTAATTTCATCGCTGCTGGGCTGTAAAGAATAATTTGAATTTTTTTGCTATCTTGATTCCCCACGACACTCAATTGAAAGCCGCTTTGGCACTATATTTGAATGGGCGACGCGACACCAGTTGGTGTCACGCTTTGGACGTTACGTGACTTTCTCTAACTGGAGAAAAGGAGATTTAGATAGCAGCTGCAACAAGGCGACTAGTAACGCCCAAAGTAATATTCGAAACCAAGGAACCTTGTTAAAAATAGTTTAAAATTAAAAGTCGGGGTAAATTTTAGAATTTGAGACGAATTCCGTTAGAAAATCAGCAATAAGAACTTGCGACAGTCGTTGGCAAAGCAACTCACCTCTCCCTCCACACCCATCTTGTTTATTTTATTAGCACTGTCAGTCTATCCCGACGGGTATGTTCGTCCAGGGAGGGGAGGAGAGGGTATCCCATAACTTGAGTTAGAGTAACGTTATCCAGGCTTTTCACGCTGGAAATGGGCTCCAGGTCTTTTATTTAATATAACTACTATTTATTACAACAAATAATATATAATACATGTATTAAAAGTACTGTATACTAGAGAAACTAAGATACATAAGTTAAAAAGAGTTTTAAGTCAAAAGTTATTACTAATATAGACTATAAATGATTACTTTGAATTATTTTATAAATTTTAGTAGCTCCGTTTTTACTTCAATATCCCCTGATCTCTTCTATACGTCTCCTCTGTACACATCCCTGACTTGTATTATCTATTCTATTAATACTAGCTGTATATATTTAGACGACGCCTGCAGGCTTGCTACAGTTGGTGATACACTGACTTAAAAAGTGTTGTTTACCCGGAGGGGGAATATCTTGTGAAAAGTTTGGAGATGCTCGTCGCTTAGAAATAATTAAACAAATTTCTGTCTATCCCCTCTGTCTGCCACGTCCCAGTCAACCGCGCGAAAATAAAAGGTGTAATGATTAACTAGTGAGTAGGGGCGCAGGGAGTCATCGCTCCCTGCGCTCGAACTCCTCACTCGCTACCAGCTCCCGCTCGCGCCCTTTTGTTCACTCCTAGTCTCCCAATCCCTCGTTGCGCTGAGAAAAAATATATGAAAAGCCTGTGGAGGAGGCAGCTTTTAAAGTAGTATCTTTTAGGCGTCAATTAAAGCTTGAGACACGCCCAGGTTGGTCCCCCTCGGCGGTTCAATTCAACTTCCCAACAAGCATCTCCAAGCTTTTCAACCCAGGGGTTGTTTATGATAACCTGAATTAAAACAAATTAATATTTTGGCGACACAGAGAATGGAGAGATCTCGGTGCGAGTGTAACACACGAAGGATCATTGATAGTGCGTTTGTAAACAGGAAAAGCAAAGCACCTTGTTAAATTCTCATGGCTTTTCCGTGTCTTACGGTTGTGCAGTGAAGGCAAAATGTTGAGAAGTTGTGATCTTTGGATGTTTTATCATTTTTCCCCTTTCTTTTTGGTTAATTGATAGATTTATATTGATATTTAAACAAATATTTAAAGAGCTAAAGCATTTACCTTGTAATAATATATATAAATAAACTTGAAGTCATTCGTAAAGATAAGGGTGTAGAAGGAATTGCAAGGTTCGCGTGTTTTATGACTTTCAGAAGCCGCAGTAATTGCTCTTCACTTGACACCTGACAGTAGAATTTTAACTTAGACTCAGATTTAAACTTATGTTATTGCACGGCTCCCAGCCCAGCAATAACAGTCGCTTAGAATTCAAAAAATGTCAGGTTGGAATATATCCAAAATTTGCGGTATCGTTCTTATTAAACTCGTTCGTGACGAAAATAGAAATTTTTCTGCTAAAGCTACAAAGAAATGAAGGTATGCAAAGATTGACTGACTCTGGGAAGAGCTTTATTTTTGGAATCCGGTTTTGCTAAAGGGATAGATTAATACGATGAATACTTTCATTTCCTCCCGAAACCTGCCCGGGTACTATGTTTCAGACCAACCCCACATGTTTGACGATTTCAAACTGAGGATTTTCTTTTTCCACTGAACACAGATCAAGTTTACCCCAGCTGGGTTCGTTTCGCATGAAACAACGCATACCTGCATAAATACACGAACCTCGTTCACAGGTTCCCTCTTCTTCCCTCTCCTATCTCGAGAGCGAGAGACCCTGGGCACTGCATGCGCTTTTTTGTGGAAGACGTGCCAAAGGGAAAGATATTTTTTACAGTTTCATTGCCAACCTTGTTTCTCCCCTAATTGCCCTATATTTCTTAAGGACGTTCGCGCGAAAATTTTCCAGTCGATAGCATTTTTTTAAATTTTTACTGCTGGCAGATGATGAGTTACTTGTGCCAGAGATGCAAAAAAAAATGGGGGTCACCGTCTTCGTTTCTGAGATAAAGCGTGTGGTAAACTATACTGATTTCGAAAAATTGCCCCATATAATTGAGCACGGTCCACCGGGGTTTATAGTTAAAAATATCGAAGGTGAGTCAACAGAGGCAAACGATCTTAGTCATATTTTGTAGAAGTGGGTCTGTTGCGTAAATAATTCGAAATTTTACTAACGTTTTCACAAAATTTAACCCTTCAAGAGCCATTTGAAACCGCCGCAAAGGTGCACGAAGAGCTAATAAGAACGGAATTCGATGGTGCATTTTGTCAAATATTCAAACTTCTAGTCGATAGATTTTTTTCATTTTTTCCCTAAACGTAGAAAATCAGTAGAGAAAATGATCCATCGAAAAAAAAATTGGGGTCACCGTACGTCCAAGATCGTTAAATCCAGGTAAAGCTCTAGCAATGGCCATCTGCCCTATCATTTGTTTATTTTCTGACTTAGCGCGCGCTCTCATGCATGACGTGGCATGTGAATTTGTGTGCGCAGTAAGGATGCGCAGAAACAATTGGCGCGAACGTCCTTAAATTGTTCTGAGAGTTTGGTGATCAGTAATGACTGATTTTCCCTTGGTGATATTATTTCTTCTCCGCTTTTCTGTGTAAAAATGTATGGACATTGTAAGGATTGTTAAGTTCTTAATACCTCTTGAAAATTGTAATGGTTGTACTTTACTTGTACCGCTGCCTTGATAGGTTACTTTCTCCCTTTGCTTTTTGGAATAGACTGAATTTGAATTACTCCCAAGTTGCGTTCGTTAAAATATTCACATTTTTGTCATGTCAGTGGTAAAAAGCCACCTCGCTTTTCACGCACCATTTAACAATTGAAGGCTTCGGTGGAAAAGGGCGTTAGGTTTTTTACTGAAAAGTGAACTTTGTCGAAAACGCTCCAAATTTCGCATGCAGTTTTGTTTCCGTGTGTCAAGCAATGTTCTGCATGTTTTTTCTCTGAAGTTTGCTTCCTTTTTGAGATATTACGTATGCAAAAAAACACATTTTTCCAAGGGCATCCTCTGGGGACCTTTTGTTGAATGGAAAACAAAAGAAACCTTTTGTTTCGCTAAGCGATCAACTCACTATAATACCTTAAGCTCTTACTACTGCTTCGTTAGCACAAGCGGATGAGGCGCTGAACGGGCCAGATTCGAATTTGTTTTGCCGTGACACCGGTTCGACACGAGGTCGCTCAATTTTTTTTTTTCGCTCTGTTCCTTTTCTTTTTTCAAAAATGAAGATATCTATTTTAAAAAAAATGCGTATACAGCGGGAATCTGGAGAGATTTTTTTATACAGCTTATTGTGACGTGAGACAACACGTGAATTTCGATCGAGCGTCAAAGCAAAGAGAAGTGATGCATGATGCAGTACAGCTCTTTCGACTAATATCTTAAGCATTGTTTTTAAGTACCTTGTAGCCTGCCTGGTGGTTGATAGGCATCATAAAGCCTTGATAACCCGTAAGTCACCAGCATGTTTTAAAGAAGCAAAACGTGTTCTGTAACTTCCAACGCAACTGATATCAGCGGCAAGTCAGTTATCAGCGTTCGAAGTCAGGTCGATCCAGGCAGCAAAGTCCAAGAGCAGTTCTTGCCCAAGAATAAAACCCTGTCGTGAGTTGTGGCGCATTTGCCAAGCGTTGCTAGCTTCAAAGTTTGGAAAATGAGAACTGCTTTTAGACTTATAAAATTTTTCTTCCATCATCCTCCATGTTTACCCGCGCACGAGGTGTAACAGAACCTTCCCGGCATGCATTTCGATCACGTTCGGCAAGACAAGCCAAGACAAGACAAGACAAGACAAGACTCCGTAAATCACAATAATATTTAACTAATTACAGAGCGTGTTTTTTTCCTTTTTTATTCCAACATAATAATGGCCAACAAGAAGCGATCGATTGATTCAAAACATAGATCTGTGATCCAGGTTGCGTTGATTTTACTTCAAATCGGCATGATTTGTAGTGTTTTAAACTTCTGGGATCAGGGGCCATGCAGATGTAAGGAGAGAGACCTGTACGTTGCACAGAAGGGTTAATCTGTTAAACTGTCAGCCCTACATTTTTAAGCTTATACGTTGCAGGCAGTTAAAATGAAATAGAGATAGTTGCTGTGACGCTTTAAAGTGAAATCAACATTTTAACCTATTTAGGCCCGAAATCGACGTTTTCGAGTTTACGTGCTGGGTGAAATGAACAGCTTGCTGGATTTGAAGTGAAATCAACATCCTTGCCGTCATGCCTTAACGCGAAATCGCGTGAAGTGAACTGGCTGTAATTTGAGTGAAATTAACGTCTTTGCGGTCGCGTGATAACGTGAAATCACAATTTTAAAGGTTTTAAAAACCTGAAATCAACATTTTTTAAGGTTACATCTTGATTGTTCTCCTTGGCCTAACACTGCACTAACCCTAACGCGTCCTGACCTTAACTCTAACGTTATCCGAAGCGCTAACCCTAACAATGAAGCGCTAGCGCTAACCCTCGGCAATAACCCTCACCCTTGTTTCAAGCGGTAACACTAAACGTTAACTCTAAGCCTAACCTTGTTCCGTAACCCTAGTTTCAAGCGGTAACCCTATTTCAAGCGGTAACCCTAGTTTCAAGCGGTAGCCCTAAGCGTTAACTCTAAGCCTAACCTTGTTCCGTAACCCTAGTTTTAAGCGGTAACCCTAGTTTTAAGCGGTAACCCTAGTTTCAAGCCGTAGCCCTAAGCGTTAACTCTAAGCCTAACCTTGTTCCGTAACCCTAGTTTCAAGCGGTAACCCTATTTGAAGCGGTAACCCTAGTTTCAAGCCGTAGCCCTAAGCGTTAACTCTAAGCCTAATCTTGTTCCGTAACCCTAGTTTCAAGCGGTAACCCTAGTTTCAAGCCGTATCCCTAAGCGTTAACTCTAAGCCTAACCTTGTTCCGTAACCCTTCAACGCTAGCCCTAGTTTCGAGCGGTAACCCTAACCCTAAGTAAAACCCTAAGGGTTTAAGTCCTTGCGGTGGCGTGATAATGTGAAATCAAAATTTTAAGTCTCTGTAAATGGCCTGATATCAAATTGTCTAGCTTGCGCATTGCGGGAAATTAACATCTGGCTGTAATTTGAGTGAACCGAACGTCTTTGCGGTCGCACGTTAACGTGAAATAAAAGTTTTAAACGGTTTTAACCTGACATCAACACTTTTTGAGGTTACACGTTGCAAAAGATCAATATTTTGCTGGATTTTAAGTGAAATTACCGTCTTTGCGGTCACGTGCTGACGTGACAACAAATACAGGGTTTTTTGCATACGTAATATCTCGAAAACGAAACAAACTTCAGCAAAAAAACATGCAGAACATTGTCTAACGCACCTAAACAAAACTGCATGCGAAATTTGGAGCGTTTTTGATAAATTTCATTTTTGAGTAAAAAACCTAACGCCCTTTTTCCACCGAAGCCTTCAATTAGAATATGAGCTCGAGATTTCTATGAGGTGATAGTTGATAAGGCCGAAGGCCGTATCAACTATCGCCTCATAGAAATCGAGAGCGAATAATATAATTGTTCTAGTAGAATTCTTTCTAAAGTTTACCTCAAATATCGGTTTCCAATAGACCTTTTTCGCTTGTACATTTTGTTTTCCCAATACAGATCATGTGATGATACTCAGGAGATTTGATCCTTTGTCTTGTTAATTAAAAAGAGTACATGCAGACATATTCATACTTGCATGTACCCTTTTTAATGAGCAAAACAAAAGATCAAATCTCCTGAGTATCATCACATGATCTGTATTGGGAAAACAAAAAATATGTTCAAGCGAAAAAGGTCTATTATTTCTCGACGTATTATTAAACTCTGAGCCTTAAAGAAATCGCCCGGATTGAATTGGCATTTAACATTGAAGTGTGTGCGCACGCGCATCTTTTTTTTCGATAATTTCAAGTTTTTTAAGTCAGGAAACCGTAAATGTCGTTCGTTTAGTCTTCTCAGGATTTTAATTATCCATTTTCATCAAATTTTCCACCAAAACTTACAAAAGGAAAAAACGATCGCCTTTCGTAGGGCGAGTTCCAAGCCACTGCACACTAATGGCTGATAGTGTGCAATGGCTCAGCCAATCAAATACAACATTTGCATTAGTGTGCTAGTAGAATTCTACTAAAAAAAATATTACTTGTAAATCAAAGATCTCCTGTGGAGCAACGTGTGAATAGATCCCTTTCGTACCGGTCGTCGGTCATAGAGGCAGTTTTACAGCGGCCATTAAGTTGGCGTAGTAAGATTTCGGCCTCGTGAACCTTTCAATATCAAATATCGAGTTTAATTTTCGAGGCTTTTGCAGCTGCAGACGCAACTGAGGATCAGCTCATGGTTTTTGAAGTGGCTGTCAGCCACGTACTCAAATGTTTGTGGTTCAAGGTGTTTGGCTTTGTATTACTGTGCCGTAGGTCCCGGCAGAACTTTTTTCATTACTGTTTTCATGAAATAACTTATTCAAAGCGGCCCCAATTGGTTTTTCTTTTCACAAAGTACATGCAGTTAAATACCTCGATACTTCAAAAATTTTTGATTCGTATCTTTCAGAATAAAAAGTAGCGTGATAACCCAGGGAGGAGGGGGGGGGGGGTACTCCCATATTTGGTCTATATAAGTATGTGCGGCCCCAAAGGGTATGGTTTTTCAGCCGTTTCGGTCATAAATAGGATATCGATTTTAACTGATTTTAGCCATTTTGGTCATAAATAGGGTATGGTTTTGTACTCTAGCCTTGACATGGGTTTGATTTTAAGTCAAGAAGCCACTTTTTCATCATTACGAAAAGAATATCATCAAAAGGCCCTTCACAAATTATGTTTACGGTAATTTAACATTGACCTGAACTTAGGATCCAATTATAACACAGGTCTGAAACAGGATTTTGATGTAAGGTCCAGGTCATAAATAGGGTTTCGAACTTTTGATCAGGTCATAAATAGGCTATGGAATATCGCAAATTTCGGCCATAAATAGGGTAAGGGTTTTGGGAAGCGGGCCGCACACCTCCACCCAATTTTTCTGGGAGAACCCCCCCCCCCCCCTCCCCCGCCCCAACCGGGCGTGATAAAAACATGACGTTTCGGCGACGACATGTCACCATTAGCAAATGCAAATTATTGTAAGTTAGTGAACGTTATATAGGAAATTGTGAGTGAGAAAATACATTAGAATAAATGAGGCGGGAATAAAAACAAAAGAATGAGAAAAATTTAAGGAAACAGTTTCGTTGGAATGGAGTCATTTTTGAGTGTTCAGAGTCGGTCTCTTTTTCCTTATTAAAAGCATCTCGTAGCCCTATATTAATAACCTTGCCTTTTAAAGATTAGAAATCTGCTGACTCCGTGAGCAGGCAACTGAGCGACCTTAGCAAGAAAATCGATCGCGTATTACAACCAGTTTTCACAAGTAGGAAAATCTCTGAAGATTTGAAAATTACGGAAACAAAGCCCTCATTTGTAAACCAACAATGCGTTGTGTATGAATTTCAAAGTAATTCGTGTAATTCGAATTATATAGGCTAGACTAGCCACAAGTCGACCTCATGAATTTCAGGGTAGAGTATGTTAGACCACGAAGCGGTCGTTGTTTAAATAAACAAGACGAAGGACTTTTCAGAAAGTCTAAGGCTACACGAGCCGTCATCTCCACCTGCGCATCGAGGAGCATAAATATTCCGTCATCGGTAAACACGTAAAGGATACAGTAGCCTCCCAACTCCTACAAGCTCTAAATTTCATTGGCGAGGATAGAGTCGCAGCCCATTTGTTTTAGGGCTAGGGTCCATTGTTTCTGTTGTTTGTTCTCTTGTTAAACCTCAAGGGTGGTCTCCAATCAGATGACACCTTGTAAGAGCTGCGAGGTGACCCAAAGGATAAACACAGTCAAAGACCTACCAATCGTCACGAGTAGTTTACCACCTTAAAAAAAATGCCGCGGAAAGTTTGAGTGCCTTATTTATGAGATGCTTTTGATAAGGAAAAGAGACCGACTCTGAACACTCAAAATGACTCCATTCCAGCGAAACTGTTTACTTAAATTTGTCTCATTCTTTTGTTTATTCCCGCCTCATTTATTCTAATTTTCTCACTTACTATTCTCTATGTAACGTTCACTAACTTACAATAATTTGCATTTGATAATGGTGACATGTCGTCGCCGAAACGTCATGTTTTTATCGGGCTACTTTTTATTCCGAAATGTTTCTCAAAATCTTTTATTATTAGAAGTTTTGATTCGTATCGTGTGTAATTTAACTTTCTTCTTTCCTGACTTTAAAAAAAATCTATGTAAAATTCTCATCTTTCTCAATGTTTCTCATTCTTTTGTTTATTCCCGCCTCTCGAAGTATTTACAAAAATCTCGTCCCTGGCCCCTTCTTTGTCCTGGGTAAATTGGAATAACTTTAGCACTGTTACTTTTTCAGAGCTCAAGTTTTTAATAATTTACCATCGAGTATAAAAGAAACCGAATCTCTTTTAATTTTTAAAACATTGATTAAGGACTTTTACATTGAAAACTCTTAGAATTTTTAATTATTGTATATAATATCATCTCTTACTTCATTTTGTAATGTTTTTAGGTCTTTAAATTGTTATTTTAATTATATTTTTAGTTGTCCAGGGTACCCCTTGATAACAGCTTCTGCTAACGGGTTTACCCTGATTAAATATGTTTACATTATTATTATTATTGTTTTTATTATTATCATTATCATTATCATTATCATTGTCATTGTCATTGTCATTGTCATTACCATTATTTTTAATGCTTGTTTCTTTAATTTTGACCCAGAAAAAAAATGTATTTTGATGATAGGAGTGACGAAATGTTTTTGCGTATCTCATTTGCCTATAGATTACGATATTTAGTCTGCCATAACCCATTCATTGCGGATGCGCTCAACTCACGAGTTTCTTAAACAACGAGCTCTCCCAGTTTTGCTGAATTAAACGTTTTACTTGATCGAGACGACGCTTTTATCATCGCTTTTTACCCACCATGTCATTTTCTATAATGGTTCAAGTAATGTATCAAACACGAGAGACAGTGTTTCATCGGGATATCCAAACACCGAGAGGAGAGTTGAAAATACAAAGTGCAGCAGAGTATTTTTGACGAAATTCGGGGTTTTTGGATAGCCGATGAAACACTGTCTGGAGTGTTTGATATATCTTCTCAATCGAAACACAAACTAAGGCGTAAACAGAGAAGTAAAATCGTCAAAATCTATGCTAAATAAGGCCGGGTATCCAAACCTCCTTCACGGTTGTGATTTTCTTTGTTTTAACTTGATGAATTATTAATGAGTTTGAGAATTCAACTAACACCGTACCCCAGAGGAGGAATGAAGGTCTTCCCAGACTGCTTTGCGTTGTTCGATTTTGCAAGATGGCGCCTGTTTTGAGAACATGCGGCGAATTTCGGGGTTTTTTGAGTTCGATTTTCTTGGAGACGAAGCGCTTATCCGAGGTAAGTACACTTGATATTAGATCTTTATTGTTTTATCTTCTATCGGCAGACCATTTTGTGGGAATTGATCCGTCAATATAACTATTTTATGATGCTTTTAATATGAGTGTTTCAAACCTTTTGTAAACACGGCTTTGACTAGGTGCATAAATTCATTCGTAGTTGCAATTCTGCTGGAGTAATTCCAATCTACGATAAAGATTTTAGTTCTAGAAACGTCCATACACAAATGAGTACCAAAGTGACCCTTAGTGACCCAGGATTTCTAACTTTTTGGAGGTTTCGAAAATGAGACAAAATCGGGAATTGCACAGACTTCACATGTCACATGCTGTGTAAGATACTACCGTGCGAGACATGAAAAGGAAAGGATATGCAATTATTATTGCTCCTCATAATTTTTTAAGCTGAATAGGAGTGCAATTAAGACTTTAGTATGCTGTGTAAATGAGTATTGGTTTGTTTTCTAGGTGTAACAGCCGACATGGATTCCACAAATTTGAGTGCTAACCAGCCCAGTTACACTCCATGATCTCATAGCGGGGTCAACTCCATCAAAGCCCCAAAGAAAGAAAATTGGACTTCCATAAGGAAATCATAATTTGTTGACCAGACTGTTGATCCTGAATTTCGAAATATCAAAAGTCACTTATTACAACTTCATGAAGTATAATGGAATGCTTTCCCTGTGTTTTCATTTTACACACAATATAGTTCCATTGTCATGATTCATAAGGCCAAAGTTATGAAAAATTGTTGAGATTAAAAATTAGAGAGCATTTGAATGTGTATATGATTTAGGAGTTTAATCTAAATTGTGCAGGTTCTTGAGGGCAGTGAGAGTTTTACAAAATAATATACTGGTTTTGACCAGTAAATTTTCTAGTGTATTTGTTTTTGTTATTTAAAGCATAGTCCCTTGTCATGAAAAGTGCTATTATTATTATTTGTCATATTTCTGAAAAAAAGTTACAAGGATAGCAATACGTAATTTATTATTTTTTGAGAACCTTTTCTCACATCATCCTGTGTGGGTCAAACTGGGGGGTTAAATTTCATTGACTGTAAACAGGCTCTCTATTGGAGTAAAGAGAAAAGAGCCAGCCTGATATCTGCCCACCTATTTTTACCTCATACTCAGTTGGGGAGCCTGTTCATTATTGCTTAATTTATAAACTCCATGAACTGAGATCTGCTAGAAAGTCTTTATCTTAGTCAATGATGGAGTGGAGTTTGCTGGATATCACTAAAGTGGTCCACAGTTTCACAAATTACAAAAACTTCAAGCAGCTTTAATTTATTGAAGACCATAACTCTCTCTTACATCTTGACCCGAGGGGTATTCCCTTTATATGGGCTCTGTGCAGCTTCAAAGGGTATGGTTTTTCAGATGCTTTGGTCACAAATAGGGTATTGAGTTGGCCACTTTGGTCAATGTGTTTTCTTTTTGGTACTCTAGTCTTGAATTGGATATGTTTTTAGAAGAAGCCACAATTTCATTATTATCGATAATAAGATCATAAACACAAGCCCCTCAGAAATTATGTTTAGGGCAACTGTGTCAGCTGCAACAGTCATAAATAGTGTATCGAAGTTTTGATCTGGTCATAAATAGGGTATAGGGAAAATCACAGATTTTGGTTCTAAATAGGGTGCAGGTTTGGTACAGGTACAGGTTTTGAAACTAGGGTTACCGCTTAAACTAGGGTTACCGCTTAAAACTAGGGTTACGGAACAAGGTTAGGCTTAGAGTTAACGCTTAGGGCTACCGCTTGAAACTAGGGTTACCGCTTGAACTAGGCAGGCAACCGGGGGGGGGGGGGGGGGGGGGGGGGGGCCTTGAACGCTAGGGTTACGGAAACAAGGTTAGGCTTAGAGTTAACGTTTAGTGTTTACCGCTTACCGCATAGAACAAGGTGAGGGTACTTGCCGAGGGTTGAACGCTAGCGCTGTCAATTGTTCGGGTTAGCGCTTCGGATAACGTTAGAGTGTAAGGTCAGGAACGCGTTAGGGTTAGGTTGCAGTGTTAGGCCAAGGAGAACACATCAAGATGTAACTAAAAAATGTTGATGTTCAGGTTTTTAAAATAACCTTTAAAAATGGTGATTTCACGTTATCACGCGGACCGACAAAGGACGTTCATTTCACTCAAATTTACAGCCAGTTCACTTCACGCGATCTTCGCGTTAAGGCATGGACGGCCAGGATGGTGGATTTCACTTCAAATCCACGCAAGCCTGATTCATTTCACCAGTGCTGACGTAAACTCGAAAACGTCGAATTGTCGGGCCTAAATAGGTTAAAAATTGTTGATTCACTTAAAAGGCGTCACAGCAACTATCTCTATTTCATTTTAACTGCCGTGCAACGTATAAGCCTTAAAATGTAGGGCTGACAGTTTTTAAACAGATTACCCTTCTGTGGCAACGTACAGGTCTCTCTCCTTACATCTGCAGGGCCCCTGATCCCATGGACGGTTTACAAACACTACAAATCATGCCGATTTTGAAGTAAAATCAACGCAACCTGGATCACAGATCTATGTTTTGAATCATCGATCGCTTCTTGTTGGCCATTATTATGTATGGATAAAAAAGGAAAAAACACGCTCATGTAATTAGTTAAATATTATTGTGATTTACGGAGTCCTTGTCTTGTCTTGTCTCTTGTCTTTGGCTTTGTCCTTGGGCCGAACGTGAAATCGGAAATGGCATGCCGGCGAACGGTTCCTGTTTTACACCTCGTGCGCGGGTAAACATGGAGGATGATGGAAGAAAAATTTTATAAGTCTAAACAGCCGTTCGTGCTCATTTTCCAAAGCTTTGAAGCGAAGCAACGCTTTGGCAAAATGCGCCAACCACTCACGACCAAAAGGGTTATATATTCTTGCGGCTAAGAGACTGAGCAATCATTAGCAGACTGTGCTTGCCGTGGATCGAACCCTGACTTCGAACGCTGGTATAACGGGACATTGACCGCTTGATATCAGTTGCGTGTGGGAAGTTACAGAACACGTTTTGCTTCTTTAAAAAACATGCTGGCTGACTTACGGTTATCGAATGGCTTTATGATGCGTATCAAAACCACCAGGCAGGCTTACAGGTACTTAAAAAACAATGCTTAATGAATAGTAGTCGAAAGAGCTCGTCCTGCATCATGCATCACTTCTCTTTGCTTTGACGCTCGATCGAAATTCACGTGTTGGTCTCACGTCACAATAAGCTGTATAAAAAAATCTCTCCAGATTCCCGCTGTATACGCATTTTTTTTAAAATAGATATCTTCTTTTTGAAAAAAGAAAAGGAACATGAGCGAAAAAAAAAAATTGAGCGACGTCGTGTCGAACCGGTGTCACGGCAAAACAAATTCGATCTGGCCCGTTTCAGCGCCTCATCCGCTTGTGCTAACGAAGCCAGTGTAAGAGCTTTAAGGTATTATAGTGAGTTGATCGCTTAGCGAAACAAAAGGTTTCTTTTGTTTTCCATTCAACAAAAGGTCCCCAGAGGATGCCCTTGAAAAATGTGTTTTTTTGCATACGTAATATCTCAAAAAGGAAGCAAACTTCAGAGAAAAAAACATGCAGAACATTGCTTGACACACGGAAACAAAACTGCATGCGAAATTTGGAGCGTTTTCGACAAAGTTCACTTTTCAGTAAAAAACCTAACGCCCTTTTTCCACCGAAGCCTCAATTGTTAAATGGTGCGTGAAAAGCGAGGTGGCTTTTTACCACTGACATGACAAAAATGTGAATATTTTAACGAACGCAACTTGGGAGTAATTCAAATTCAGTCTATTCCAAAAAGCAAAGGGAGAAAGTAACCTATCAAGGCAGCGGTACAAGTAAAGTACAACCATTACAAGTTTCAAGAGGTATTAAGAACTTAACAATCCTTACAATGTCCATACATTTTTACACAGAAAAGCGGAGAAGAAATAATATCACCAAGGGAAAATCAGTCATTACTGATCACCAAACTCTCAGAACAATTTAAGGACGTTCGCGCCCAATTGTTTCTGCGCATCCTTACTGCGCACACAAATTCACATGCCACGTCATGCATGAGAGCGCGCGCTAAGTCAGAAAATAAACAAATGATAGGGCAGATGGCCATTGCTAGAGCTTTACCTGGATTTAACGATCTTGGACGTACGGTGACCCCAATTTTTTTTTCGATGGATCATTTTCTCTACTGATTTTCTACGTTTAGGGAAAAAATGAAAAAAATCTATCGACTAGAAGTTTGAATATTTGACAAAATGCACCATCGAATTCCGTTCTTATTAGCTCTTCGTGCACCTTTGCGGCGGTTTCAAATGGCTCTTGAAGGGTTAAATTTTGTGAAAACGTTAGTAAAATTTCGAATTATTTACGCAACAGACCCACTTCTACAAAATATGACTAAGATCGTTTGCCTCTGTTGACTCACCTTCGATATTTTTAACTATAAACCCCGGTGGACCGTGCTCAATTATATGGGGCAATTTTTCGAAATCAGTATAGTTTACCACACGCTTTATCTCAGAAACGAAGACGGTGACCCCCATTTTTTTTGCATCTCTGGCACAAGTAACTCATCATCTGCCAGCAGTAAAAATTTAAAAAAATGCTATCGACTGGAAAATTTTCGCGCGAACGTCCTTAAGAAATATAGGGCAATTAGGGGAGAAACAAGGTTGGCAATGAAACTGTAAAAAATATCTTTCCCTTTGGCACGTCTTCCACAAAAAAGCGCATGCAGTGCCCAGGGTCTCTCGCTCTCGAGATAGGAGAGGGAAGAAGAGGGAACCTGTGAACGAGGTTCGTGTATTTATGCAGGTATGCGTTGTTTCATGCGAAACGAACCCAGCTGGGGTAAACTTGATCTGTGTTCAGTGGAAAAAGAAAATCCTCAGTTTGAAATCGTCAAACATGTGGGGTTGGTCTGAAACATAGTACCCGGGCAGGTTTCGGGAGGAAATGAAAGTATTCATCGTATTAATCTATCCCTTTAGCAAAACCGGATTCCAAAAATAAAGCTCTTCCCAGAGTCAGTCAATCTTTGCATACCTTCATTTCTTTGTAGCTTTAGCAGAAAAATTTCTATTTTCGTCACGAACGAGTTTAATAAGAACGATACCGCAAATTTTGGATATATTCCAACCTGACATTTTTTGAATTCTAAGCGACTGTTATTGCTGGGCTGGGAGCCGTGCAATAACATAAGTTTAAATCTGAGTCTAAGTTAAAATTCTACTGTCAGGTGTCAAGTGAAGAGCAATTACTGCGGCTTCTGAAAGTCATAAAACACGCGAACCTTGCAATTCCTTCTACACCCTTATCTTTACGAATGACTTCAAGTTTATTTATATATATTATTACAAGGTAAATGCTTTAGCTCTTTAAATATTTGTTTAAATATCAATATAAATCTATCAATTAACCAAAAAGAAAGGGGAAAAATGATAAAACATCCAAAGATCACAACTTCTCAACATTTTGCCTTCACTGCACAACCGTAAGACACGGAAAAGCCATGAGAATTTAACAAGGTGCTTTGCTTTTCCTGTTTACAAACGCACTATCAATGATCCTTCGTGTGTTACACTCGCACCGAGATCTCTCCATTCTCTGTGTCGCCAAAATATTAATTTGTTTTAATTCAGGTTATCATAAACAACCCCTGGGTTGAAAAGCTTGGAGATGCTTGTTGGGAAGTTGAATTGAACCGCCGAGGGGGACCAACCTGGGCGTGTCTCAAGCTTTAATTGACGCCTAAAAGATACTACTTTAAAAGCTGCCTCCTCCACAGGCTTTTCATATATTTTTTCTCAGCGCAACGAGGGATTGGGAGACTAGGAGTGAACAAAAGGGCGCGAGCGGGAGCTGGTAGCGAGTGAGGAGTTCGAGCGCAGGGAGCGATGACTCCCTGCGCCCCTACTCACTAGTTAATCATTACACCTTTTATTTTCGCGCGGTTGACTGGGACGTGGCAGACAGAGGGGATAGACAGAAATTTGTTTAATTATTTCTAAGCGACGAGCATCTCCAAACTTTTCACAAGATATTCCCCCTCCGGGTAAACAACACTTTTTAAGTCAGTGTATCACCAACTGTAGCAAGCCTGCAGGCGTCGTCTAAATATATACAGCTAGTATTAATAGAATAGATAATACAAGTCAGGGATGTGTACAGAGGAGACGTATAGAAGAGATCAGGGGATATTGAAGTAAAAACGGAGCTACTAAAATTTATAAAATAATTCAAAGTAATCATTTATAGTCTATATTAGTAATAACTTTTGACTTAAAACTCTTTTTAACTTATGTATCTTAGTTTCTCTAGTATACAGTACTTTTAATACATGTATTATATATTATTTGTTGTAATAAATAGTAGTTATATTAAATAAAAGACCTGGAGCCCATTTCCAGCGTGAAAAGCCTGGATAACGTTACTCTAACTCAAGTTATGGGATACCCTCTCCCCCCCTCCCTGGACGAACATACCCGTCGGGATAGACTGACAGTGCTAATAAAATAAACAAGATGGGTGTGGAGGGAGAGGTGAGTTGCTTTGCCAACGACTGTCGCAAGTTCTTATTGCTGATTTTCTAACGGAATTCGTCTCAAATTCTAAAATTTACCCCGACTTTTAATTTTAAACTATTTTTAACAAGGTTCCTTGGTTTCGAATATTACTTTGGGCGTTACTAGTCGCCTTGTTG
>JAHPZR010045519.1:25000-35000 GCA_019787425.1 Platygyra sinensis | reverse complement strand
CCTAAAGAATCAAGATCGATATTTAACGGGAATAAGAAAAGCGTCGTTAGCAACAATATGTAGGAATGTTGCTGTCAAAACACCCATCGAGGGATGGTAGGTACACCTATTCATTCACGCTTTCAAAGCACGCGGTATTCTGAATAACTATAGGGACATTAAAGCTCACGGCAATTTAATTATTAAGCGCTGCTGCTAACATTTACAGGCATAAAACGATTCGATAAGCAAAAATCGATTCCTTGCTGTTTAAACTCCTGCGAATCAACAAGAATGAAAACTCATAGGATTTTTTTTTTAGTCTCACCGATACATATCGAGGGATATGAGGTACGCTATATTCATTAACGCTTTCAAAGCGCGCTGTATTTTCGCGCTGTTATTTTGAATAGTTTTTTGTGAATAGTTTTTTATTTTGAATAGTTATTTTGAAAGTTTATTTGATCCCTCAACTATGCTATCCTAAAGCAGAAATACCAATTAAAGTCTATAAATGGGATCCAATTACTACATCACTAAGCTTATGGATATCCTTAAAAATAATCTTTTTCTTGCTCATTTAATTGAAAGGATCATTCATCGTTTCATAACTGAGACGCAAAGCAATCATTGTCCCCAGGGTTCCCTTCCCACCACTTCATCTACGTTTTATTTTAAGCTACCTTACATACGCCATTTTTCCGTCATCACTCACAAAAAGATTTGCCATTTTATCAAGCGCTATTGCAATGATTAAACATCAAAGTAGTTTTTTCTTTTTCTAAAATCGGTAACATGTTAAGTGTGAAAGACCATATCCCTGGTGGGCTCCGTTCACGCGTGGTTTACAAGTTTACATGTGCTGGCTGTAATGCCTGCTACGTCGGCGAAACGGTCCGGCATTTTTCCACACGTGTGAAGGAGCATTTAGCCAGTGATAGGGCCTCTCAGATTTTCAAACATCTACAAAATTGAACATTGTCACGCCTTGTGTTCAGCAGATTGTTTGCATGTTTTGGATCACGCCGCAACTACTTTTCAACTCAAGATTAAAGAGGCTATTCGTATTCAGAGAGAACAACCCCCTTTGAATCAACAATTACACCATCTTGATCTAAAATTTCTCTTTAATTCTCACACTTTCACGCTTTGCTTTATTCTGTTGTTATATTAATTACATCGGCACTTTCCACTTATTATAAATTCAACTTCCATCACCTTGTACTGTATAACTGAGGATCGTGTTTCTGTTGAAACATGTTTTTGAAACTGAAAAGTGCTGTGGTTTTCTTAAAGTTATCCAATTATGCTTTTATCTAAGATTTATATTTCCTGATAGGCGTAAACCAAAACCATAGTATGACTGTATTGTCTCATCTCTCATTTGCAACCGTGAGATACTTTGTTGGGTGAAGACATGGCATTTCGCCCTGAATACAGTCATTTTTTTTCGTTTCTTTTGTTTCTGTTTTGAACGGAGAAAGTAAAGTCTAACCTCCTGGGAAGGGAATTTAACTGTTTAACACTGCCTCAGTCATGCAAGTAACGTTCTGATAAATCAACTTCTCGTTGGAACGAAGGAATGAATTCACCAATCACAAGACCCATTGTGATAAAAATGATACTGCCATTAGTTGACCTTATCACCTGATGAAGACTAGCAGAGAGCAAGTGACGCATTGCAATCTGCATTTCTAGTGACCTCGTCATGAGTCAAATGATAATCCCTGAAATTTTCTTTTTACCACAACCCAAAGAGACAACAAGCATCCCCAAATTTTTTGGTATCGCAAAATTTGCGAACAATAAGTGTCGTTTAAATAATAAAAATAAGTTACTTTCAGTGGAAATAAAACATTTGGAATGATCTTAGTCTAAACTGAGGAATCAGATACACCTAGGCTTGACACCACATGGCTAGAGGCCACATACATGTACCCAAGTGAGTAGCTTCTTATTTGTTTCCACCATGACAGGGCTTAGCTTGATAAATGAATCGAATACCCTGGTCAAAAAAGAAGAAGAAGAAGAAGTTGCTGACCTGGAGCAGCAAGTTGCTGACCTGGATAGAGAGTTAATCGCTAAAAATGAAACGATAACGGAAAAAGGAAAAGAGCTAAATACACTAGAACATAGAACTGATGACCTGAGGGAGAGATTAGAGCAAAACCAGAAACAGAAAGAACAGCAAATTAGTAACTTAGAAAGAGACAAAGCAATAGCAGAAGAGCGTGTCAGAATTCTTGAAAGTCAATTGAATAAAGGCTCGCTTCACCAAAAAGACATGCAAAACTTTGTCACTACATTACAGCGACAAAACCAAGATCTAACAAAGGAAAATCAAAAATTAGATGAAATGAAAACAGAGCAAAACAAAAAGAACAAACAGCAAATCAAGAATTTGGTAGACCAATTACAGAAGGAAAAGACGCAACATATAGCAATCAAGGAACAAGTTACTGATCTGCTGAGACAACTGACCGCGAGCAACGCACAAGTTACTTATCTGCAAAGACAACAGACAGCAAGCAACGCACAAGTTACTGATCTGCAAGAACAACTGGCTGCAAGCGAGGAACAAGTTACTGATCTGGAAAGACAACTGGTAAGCTAAGCTATCACACACACATAGACACAATACATACACACTTACAATATTAACATACAATGAGGATAAAAATAATAACAGTAATTAGAACATTAAAGTAATGTATGGAGGGCTAAAAGTTTCATTATGTTTTTCCGGAAATTTCCATTGGCGAACCTCGTGAGCTGCACCTAAGTTTTGGAAATTTCATTATCATTTCCGTTCCATTTGATTTTTATTTAAGAATGGTTCGCATCTCGGAAAGTTAACAATTATCGGGTTTTCTAGGACCGTTCATGTGAATTTCTCACCAATTATAAAGCTCCGGCATTATTGGTTGAACGGAAAACGGCAATGATCAAATCTTTTACAATCGAGAACTGCATCGAACCTTGGGTCACCATAAAGGACTCAGATAGATTAGTTACTGTAAGTGCATTTTCCAGGTAATTCCTGTACCGGGCTATTCACAGAATGTGGAATTATCGAGTCATTCTAAACACAGAATGTAAGGGGGGTAAGTTTCTAAAGAAACTGTGATGCTGCGTCGGTGCGAGTGTTACAGGATAATTTGGTTTTATCAACTGAGTTGATAATGTGAGTTAGCCACCGTAAAGAGATTCGAAAGCTGACGTTTCGAGCGTTAGCCCTTCGTCGGAGCGAATCGAGGAATTGTGGGTTGTGTGTGGTTTATATACAGAAATATGGAGCTACGCTATTGGTTGGTGTCTGGCAACGTGAAAAACAACAGAATAAATTTGTTGAATGAAAAGCGTTCGTTGATACCGTGAGGATTAAGAGTGCCCATTTGAAAAAATAAATTTTTGTTCTAGAGTTTTGCGGCTTTCTGTGCTTCCTTGATGTAGGGAGAGGCCGCAGACCGTCATATGTTGCTTCGAATGATTCGGCAGATTAAAGTGTCTAGCGACCGGTTTAGATGCGTTTTTGTCGTCTTTCTCAACGTCGCGAAGATGTTCCCGGAATCGGTCGCCAAGTAGTCTACCTGTTTCGCCGATATATAACTTTTTGCAGAGAGTGCAAGTTATACAGTAGATGACATTGGCTGTGGTACAGGTAAAATGATCAGTGATCTTAATAGATCGCTTGGGCCCCGACAATTTTTTAACGTTGCAAAAAAATTAATGAAAGGACATGTTTTGCATCGTGCGCGTGTGCATTTAAAAGTACCGAGTAGTTCACTCGTTTGGAAAGCACTTCTGACTAAAGGTCCGGTAATACGGGTAACATTTTTCTTCAACTTGTCTCGCAACATTGTTGTATTGCAAGTTGAAACCCTCTGTTGCGCGTATTACCACGTTTTGAGAAACTTGTCTCGCAACAAAATACAAGGTTGCAAGTTGAGGCAACATGTTGCGCAAAGTAGACTCGAGTTCTACTTTCTGCAACAAATTTTAGTTTTGCTGCTCGTATTTCCATTGTTATTTCAAAATGGTTGCTCCCAGAGCTCTCGTTTTCCGACCGCTGGTCAAGGGGAACGAGGCTCTGGGAACGAGATTGAGTACCGAGTTGTTCACTCGTTTGGAAAGCACTTCTGACTAAAAAGTTACCTGTGTTTTTGTCGCGTTTGAATGAAATTAATGGCGATTGCGAAAAGATTCTACCAGTATCGGTTCATTTTGAAGTAATTTAAAGTTTTTGAGAATGATGGATTTTACTGCGTGGTTGTGAGGGTGAAATGTGAGAGTGAATGGAGTTCTATTATTATTCTCCTTCTGAGACGTTTGTATTGCTGACTGCAGATCAATATGTTGGGCGCGATGATAGCCTGCTTTAACAACAGAGGCAGGATAGCCACGTTAGTCGAAAAACTCGCACATTTCCTCTGATTATAAGGAAAAATCAGAGTCTTCACCACAAAGGCGACGAAGTCTAAGAAACTGAGAATAAGGAATGGAATTTTTGACATGTGATGGATGTGAAGATGAATACAACAAATAACTATGAGAATCTGTGGGTTTGTAGTGCACACGGTGCATAAACCGTTGCCTTCGACAGAAACTTTAATATCTAGAAATAGTAAAGAAGTATCGGAAATTTCCCAGGTATATTTAAGAGCCGGATGAAACGAATTAACAGCAGTTATAAATTGATTGAGTTCCTCTCTGGTGAAGGAGGTGGCGCCGACAGAGTCGTCAATGTAGCGACGGTAGAGGTCAGGTTTAGGGCCGTTGTATTGATTGGTGTTCAATGTAGCCTACGAAAAGATTGGCGTAGCTGGGTCCCATTTTGGTACCCATGGCCACACATTGATTTGTTTATAATAACTGTCAGCGAATGAAAAACAGCTTAGTGTTAAAACTAGTTCAGCCAGGCGAAGCAATGTTTCCGAGCTTGATTCCCTAACAGTACGTAAATCAAAAAAATGTTTCAGGGTTAGAAGACCCTCGCCGTTAGGGATGACGGTGTAAAGAGATGTTATATCCATAGTGAAAATCAGTTTCTCTTCGCCCAGGAAATTGAAATCGCAAAAAATTTGGAATGCGTGTTGACTGTCTTTAACATATGACGGTAAAGATCTGACGATAGGTGCCATAATTTTGTCTAAATAGCTATCCCCTAGTTGCCATGTCTAATGCGAATTGCAGTGTGATATTTCATTCTTTAGCATCTTTAGCATCTTTAGCATCTCTAGATATTAAAGTTTCTGTCGAAGGCAACGGTTTATGCACCAGTGTGCACTACAAACCCACAGATTCTCATAGTTATTTGTTGTATTCATCTTCACATCCATCACATGGCAAGAATTCCATTCCTTATTCTCAGTTTCTTAGACTTCGTCGCCTTTGTGGTGAAGACTCTGATTTTTCCTTAAAATCAGAGGAAATGTGCGAGTTATGCGACAAACGTGGCTATCCTGCATCTGTTGTTCAAGCAGGCTATCATCGCGCCCAACATATTGATCGGCAGTCAGCACTACAAACGTCTCAGAAGGAGAATAATAATAGAACTCCATTCACTCTCACATTTCACCCTCACAACCACGCAGTAAAATCCATCATTCTCAAAAACTTTAAATTACATCAAAATGATCCCGATACTGGTAGAATCTTTTCGCAGCCGCCATTAATTTCATTCAAACGCGACAAAAACATAGGTAGCTTTTTAAGGTACGGCAATACGAGCAACATTTTTCTTCAACTTGTCTCGCAACATTGTTGCATTGCAAGTTGAAACCCTCTGTTGCGCGTATTACTACGTTTGTGACCAACTTGTCTCGCAACAAAATACAGTGTTGCAAGTCTGCAGAATTCTACACGTATAATTGGTCAATCCTGTGTAATTGAAGATGGCGACTCCTTTCATATAATTTAGTATTTCGACGAACTTTCACTTCCACTTCTGGCCGTCATTTTCCTCTTAATTTTCCGTGCAGCGAAGTTCTCTCAGTTTCGTTTCAGATAGCTAAACGAAGAGTTTTATTTTTGTGACAGTTCTTCCAACCCTGTTGACTTTTTGCTGCAGCTTGTTTTGAAGGGAGAAACGAGGTGTTCCAAAGACTATGATAGCCCTCGACTCGAGGTCTTTGTTCAAGGCAAATTTATTATTTTAAATTCTGAGAGTTTAATATTGGTCTACTTCAAATTCAGGCTGTCTTCACGGTCCGCCATGGTTTTTTTTTTATTTGCCGTGTGTCTGGGCTTCGCAAAAGCCAATCACAAGCGTTGAATTCAAATTTGTTGCGAGACAAGTTGAAGCTTCAGTGGTAATACGAGCAGCAAAACTAAAATTTGTTGCAGAAAGTAGAACTCGAGTCTACTTTGCGCAACATGTTGCCTCAACTTGCAACCTTGTATTTTGTTGCGAGACAAGTTTCTCAAAACGTGGTAATACGCGCAACAGAGGGTTTCAACTTGCAATACAACAATGTTGCGAGACAAGTTGAAGAAAAATGTTACCCGTATTACCGGACCTTTAGTCAGAAGTGCTTTCCAAACGAGTGAACTACTCGGTACTTTTAAATGCACACGCGCACGATGCAAAACATGTCCTTTCATTAATTTTTTTGCAACGTTAAAAAATTGTCGGGGCCCAAGCGATCTATTAAGATCACTGATCATTTTACCTGTACCACAGCCAATGTCATCTACTGTATAACTTGCACTCTCTGCAAAAAGTTATATATCGGCGAAACAGGTAGACTACTTGGCGACCGATTCCGGGAACATCTTCGCGACGTTGAGAAAGACGACAAAAACGCATCTAAACCGGTCGCTAGACACTTTAATCTGCCGAATCATTCGAAGCAACATATGACGGTCTGCGGCCTCTCCCTACATCAAGGAAGCACAGAAAGCCGCAAAACTCTAGAACAAAAATTTATTTTTTCAAATGGGCACTCTTAATCCTCACGGTATCAACGAACGCTTTTCATTCAACAAATTTATTCTGTTGTTTTTCACGTTGCCAGACACCAACCAATAGCGTAGCTCCATATTTCTGTATATAAACCACACACAACCCACAATTCCTCGATTCGCTCCGACGAAGGGCTAACGCTCGAAACGTCAGCTTTCGAATCTCTTTACGGTGGCTAACTCACATTATCAACTCAGTTGATAAAACCAAATTATCCTGTAACACTCGCACCGACGCAGCATCACAGTTTCTTTAGAAACTTACCCCCCTTACATTCTGTGTTTAGAATGACTCGATAATTCCACATTCTGTGAATAGCCCGGTACAGGAATTACCTGGAAAATGCACTTACAGTAACTAATCTATCTGAGTCCTTTATGGTGACCCAAGGTTCGATGCAGTTCTCGATTGTAAAAGATTTGATCATTGCCGTTTTCCGTTCAACCAATAATGCCGGAGCTTTATAATTGGTGAGAAATTCACATGAACGGTCCTAGAAAACCCGATAATTGTTAACTTTCCGAGATGCGAACCATTCTTAAATAAAAATCAAATGGAACGGAAATGATAATGAAATTTCCAAAACTTAGGTGCAGCTCACGAGGTTCGCCAATGGAAATTTCCGGAAAAACATAATGAAACTTTTAGCCCTCCATACATTACTTTAATGTTCTAATTACTGTTATTATTTTTATCCTCATTGTATGTTAATATTGTAAGTGTGTATGTATTGTGTCTATGTGTGTGTGATAGCTTAGCTTACCAGTTGTCTTTCCAGATCAGTAACTTGTTCCTCGCTTGCAGCCAGTTGTTCTTGCAGATCAGTAACTTGTGCGTTGCTTGCTGTCTGTTGTCTTTGCAGATAAGTAACTTGTGCGTTGCTCGCGGTCAGTTGTCTCAGCAGATCAGTAACTTGTTCCTTGATTGCTATATGTTGCGTCTTTTCCTTCTGTAATTGGTCTACCAAATTCTTGATTTGCTGTTTGTTCTTTTTGTTTTGCTCTGTTTTCATTTCATCTAATTTTTGATTTTCCTTTGTTAGATCTTGGTTTTGTCGCTGTAATGTAGTGACAAAGTTTTGCATGTCTTTTTGGTGAAGCGAGCCTTTATTCAATTGACTTTCAAGAATTCTGACACGCTCTTCTGCTATTGCTTTGTCTCTTTCTAAGTTACTAATTTGCTGTTCTTTCTGTTTCTGGTTTTGCTCTAATCTCTCCCTCAGGTCATCAGTTCTATGTTCTAGTGTATTTAGCTCTTTTCCTTTTTCCGTTATCGTTTCATTTTTAGCGATTAACTCTCTATCCAGGTCAGCAACTTGCTGCTCCAGGTCAGCAACTTCTTCTTCTTCTTCTTTTTTGACCAGGGTATTCGATTCATTTATCAAGCTAAGCCCTGTCATGGTGGAAACAAATAAGAAGCTACTCACTTGGGTACATGTATGTGGCCTCTAGCCATGTGGTGTCAAGCCTAGGTGTATCTGATTCCTCAGTTTAGACTAAGATCATTCCAAATGTTTTATTTCCACTGAAAGTAACTTATTTTTATTATTTAAACGACACTTATTGTTCGCAAATTTTGCGATACCAAAAAAATTTGGGGATGCTTGTTGTCTCTTTGGGTTGTGGTAAAAAGAAAATTTCAGGGATTATCATTTGACTCATGACGAGGTCACTAGAAATGCAGATTGCAATGCGTCACTTGCTCTCTGCTAGTCTTCATCAGGTGATAAGGTCAACTAATGGCAGTATCATTTTTATCACAATGGGTCTTGTGATTGGTGAATTCATTCCTTCGTTCCAACGAGAAGTTGATTTATCAGAACGTTACTTGCATGACTGAGGCAGTGTTAAACAGTTAAATTCCCTTCCCAGGAGGTTAGACTTTACTTTCTCCGTTCAAAACAGAAACAAAAGAAACGAAAAAAAATGACTGTATTCAGGGCGAAATGCCATGTCTTCACCCAACAAAGTATCTCACGGTTGCAAATGAGAGATGAGACAATACAGTCATACTATGGTTTTGGTTTACGCCTATCAGGAAATATAAATCTTAGATAAAAGCATAATTGGATAACTTTAAGAAAACCACAGCACTTTTCAGTTTCAAAAACATGTTTCAACAGAAACACGATCCTCAGTTATACAGTACAAGGTGATGGAAGTTGAATTTATAATAAGTGGAAAGTGCCGATGTAATTAATATAACAACAGAATAAAGCAAAGCGTGAAAGTGTGAGAATTAAAGAGAAATTTTAGATCAAGATGGTGTAATTGTTGATTCAAAGGGGGTTGTTCTCTCTGAATACGAATAGCCTCTTTAATCTTGAGTTGAAAAGTAGTTGCGGCGTGATCCAAAACATGCAAACAATCTGCTGAACACAAGGCGTGACAATGTTCAATTTTGTAGATGTTTGAAAATCTGAGAGGCCCTATCACTGGCTAAATGCTCCTTCACACGTGTGGAAAAATGCCGGACCGTTTCGCCGACGTAGCAGGCATTACAGCCAGCACATGTAAACTTGTAAACCACGCGTGAACGGAGCCCACCAGGGATATGGTCTTTCACACTTAACATGTTACCGATTTTAGAAAAAGAAAAAACTACTTTGATGTTTAATCATTGCAATAGCGCTTGATAAAATGGCAAATCTTTTTGTGAGTGATGACGGAAAAATGGCGTATGTAAGGTAGCTTAAAATAAAACGTAGATGAAGTGGTGGGAAGGGAACCCTGGGGACAATGATTGCTTTGCGTCTCAGTTATGAAACGATGAATGATCCTTTCAATTAAATGAGCAAGAAAAAGATTATTTTTAAGGATATCCATAAGCTTAGTGATGTAGTAATTGGATCCCATTTATAGACTTTAATTGGTATTTCTGCTTTAGGATAGCATAGTTGAGGGATCAAATAAACTTTCAAAATAACTATTCAAAATAAAAAACTATTCACAAAAAACTATTCAAAATAACAGCGCGAAAATACAGCGCGCTTTGAAAGCGTTAATGAATATAGCGTACCTCATATCCCTCGATATGTATCGGTGAGACTAAAAAAAA
>JAHPZR010045519.1:0-22500 GCA_019787425.1 Platygyra sinensis | reverse complement strand
TGTTTTCCGTTTCTTGCCGGAGGTGAACTGTTTTTTCTCGGTTGTGCTTTCCTTTAAGAACCTTTTTACCAGCACCTGACTGCGAAGAATCTTGGGAAGGTAGGCCCAGAGCTTGTTCATCAAGCTTTTTTGTTGCTGTTTTAAGGTTTTCTCCAGCTAACACATCTTGGCCAATACTAACACCCGTTTGAAGAGCTGTTTTACCAAGCATTTTAGCACCCTGTTGAAGGTGGGGCACCGCCCAACGGAAAAGACCTCTAAATATAGGGCCTAATCCATAACCTCGCTGAAATTGGGCACCGTGAAAAGCTGGTAAATTCCCACTTTTTTGCTTGGCTTGATACTGTTCGTACGGTATGGGATGTGAATTTTCTTCATTTTTTTTTAAGTTTACGGGTCTGCTCTGTCGAAAATGAGGTGTAAGCAACACTCTCCCAAACTCGAATGGTACGGTTTCTCCTGTGTCCCGCTTTATATTGACTTTGATACTTTCGAACTGCTTTCTGCTGACAGTTACGTATTACGGGCGCACGAAGGATTTGCTGACCAGTTGTCCATCCTTTCCTTCTACTGGGATGATTCTAAGTAGGGGAACAAGTGCCCCCGACATATTGTGGTTGAATAATATCACAATAAACGTAAAGATCGTGAAAGCCGTCATCTAAGTCCGCCTCTCTTTTGGCGGTAGAAGTTTTGGAAACAACTTCTTTTTGGTAAAAATCCCAGCACATATCCAATGTCACCAAAGAAAAGTTCAGCGTTGTTTTGTGAGTGAACAGTGAGCTTTGTACTTAGCGGCGTATTGTGCGAAAATCTCACATCATCAGTAAAACGCTTCTCATTGTCGACCAATTCATTCATCTTTGAAAGAATTGCTCAATGGAGGCATAATGGCCCGGTTGAATAATAAGTACCCCCCATACTTCAGACAATTCTTGGTTCCGAACGTAAAATCGATCTTGAAAATTTCCTTGCACATTATTCCAGCTGTGAGGATAATGAATTTCTGTTAAGGCTACTTCCCAGTCCCCTGTTAAGCTAACGGTTTGAAGTAAACCAACCCGGTACTCTGTCAATTTGTTGTTGGGGAACTTATCGAGGCTGCTATTGCTAGGAAGATGCAAGTGAAATTGTGCTACCTCCATCGTGCCTTGTGTTCGAATGAACATTTTACTCTGGGTTTTCTTAATTTATAAGAAACCACACGACAATCATTTCATTCTTCTTTTATTCACTACGCAAAGAAGCATTACAGTCACAGTTTCGAAATATCTCTTTCAGAAACCCAGCCATTAAACTTGTCTGCGTAGCCTTTCCATTTCAAGAGATATTCCACTACTCCTTTCCGCATTCTCTTGCGCAAGATCTTTTCAAAGCGATAGACATCATCGTTCTTAATTATTTTTTGTAGTTCAGGTACGTAGAATGTTCCTTCTAGGATCTCTCCAGCATCAAATTTCAGTTTATAGACAGGTACTTGACGCGCAAATCGTTTGTAGATCGTAAACATTTCTTCCGTGTAATTGGGAAGGTAAGACTTTTCAAACATCCGCTTAACCTGATAATCACGGGACCTCCCACTTGAAATTTGAATCGAACTCGTTTCTGTACTGCCATACAGTGTGCCCCACACCTTAGCTTCATTGCCTTTAGTCACCCGAGTGGGTTTCATCTTGATGCTACGATGGTAGGAGTTATTATAAGATTTTACCAACTGGGGCAAAACGTCGATATAGGGGCTGAGAAGTACTCGTACATCTTGTTCTTAAATGTGCGGTTTAAACGCTCCACCACTGACGCTTTGAGCCCAGACTTGACAGTAAAAAACTCAATGTTATTTTCACGTAGGAATTTCTGAACCACGCGATTAAGGAATTCAGTCCCCTGGTCAGTTTGAACCTTTGATGGTTTTCGTCCAGAGGCAAGAACCGTCTGAAAAGCTTAACTAATTTTTGACCTAATTTTTTCTTTAAATTAAAGGCACCACCCAGGCATACTTGCTAAAGATGTATAAACAAGTCAGTAAGTATTTATATCCTTTATTGTATCGGCTAAAATTTGAACAAATACCAGATCTGCTTGAAAATGTTCATCAATACCAAAAACAATGACGCGACTTCTCTTGTAGTGTCTTCGGGCAGGTTTATGGAGGGTGTAAACGACTTGTTGACTCAACCAATCTTGAACTTGCTTGCGAGAAAGCTCATTCAATCCTGTTTCTTTGACCGCTCGGTACACAGCACCTAAACCACCGAAACTTGCGGGATGACATGGATCCAGTGCTGGCCAGTGTTTTCTCCATCACAAAACTCGGAGTTTTTTACGATGACTTTACCGCCGCAACAGGCCAAACACAGCGGATGCGATTAAAGATACGTTCAAATCCGAACGAGGCGAAGGTGGGCAACAACCCATCACAGTTGTGTTAACTACCAAGGCAGAAGCTCCAATGAATTTTACCCATAATGTTTCATTTATATAGCTACTCTCGAATCTGAGATAGAGTGGGAACGAGAAAATAAAATACTTGTTCCCATTCTCCCATTCTTCGTCAGTCAGTCGTAATGTCTCCACGGAATCGGCCCCAATTGATTTTTGAGAAGACTTCTGAATGGAGAGCTTTCAACTTGTCAAGCATCTATCCTGGAGGTTCACAAAATTTCTCTCTAAGAGAAGATATTTCACTTAATGGCATATTTTTGCTATAAGGCGGTACCGATAAAAATCGATTCGAAGCATAGAGAGCGTTACACCCATGTCAACTCCAATAGCGTCAAGCACACACTGACTTAAAATCACCTCATATGATGAACACACTTATTTTGAATTTCACTAATTACATAATCAAGGTCCATTAGTTTTTCCTTTTTTCTGATAATGTTGTTAGGGCATTTCATTTCTGTAGGGTCAGCGTTTAAAATTACTTCAGCTTCATCATCTTTGTTGATTTCAACACTACTAAAATCGTTCGTTTTGGATGACAACTGAACAAAACAGCTTGTAAGACAAAATTTATAGGACCAAAAGGGCCACGAGGGCCATTGTTTTAGCTGAGTTTTTTTTTTCTCCAGAAGTGCGCGTGGTGCTAGCGCCGGTGGCTTCAGTGACAGAAAATAAGTCATGTTTGGCGTATCAAACTGTATTTGTTTACAAACTATGTACAAATTACACTCTTTAGAAATTTCAAGTCTTAAGGAAAATTATTTCTTTTATAATCTATCAAAAAATGTAAAATTCACACGTATTTAAAAGAGGTAACAGAGAGATGCTAATTTTTGGAAATTCTAACATGAATTTAAAATGAAAAATAAGTGAGGCGTGGTAATGAAAACAAAAACGGATCCTTTAGGAGCCAGCAAATATCATAAAAGTAATGATCAACGATATTCTAAGCCGGAAACTAAAAAACCGGGGGATAAGAGGGTTCACTTATTCATTTATGGAACAAAGCGCGCGGTATTCTCAACAGCCACATGAACATTCAAGCGCACGGCATTTTGATCATGCGCTAAGAGCTGAAGGGTATAAATACTTCAGTATTTTTTCCAAGTATGACAACTCGTGTTGATAATGGAGTGTGATAAACAGCTTGAGACTTAAATTTCACAAGCGCTTTTGGAAGTGGAGAGAGATCTCGCTCTTCACAACAACTCGCTAGTTGACGGTACGCCGTTACCGAAGATTATAGAGGGAGTGAGACTAAAGACGATGGAAGTCCGTTTAGACCAAAATTTCATGGCGAGAGTACCAGAGAAACATATTCAACACTCTAAGGAGCTGGTTCTCCGCAAAAGAGTTTTTGAACAGGACGAGACCATCTCACTCCTTATGAATGCGTTGGACTTACTTCTGGAGCAGTAAGTAAAACATCAAAACAAAAACGGCTCCTTCAGGAGCCACCACATGTCCTAAATTAAAAGCAATGATCAATGATAACAAAAAGTTATACTGAGAAAACAACATTAATCTAACAAGACACACTCTCTTCCCTTCATCAGCACGCACACACCTTGTTGCTAAATAGTTTATGGGCACCGGGCACTCAGAACACGGACTACGTTTGTAACACACCAGGATTTTTGGAAAATATATTCTTTGTTTCTAAAATGAATTTTGCGTGACGCGTGACACCTTTTGCCAGACTAAGATGGGTCGCCATGGAAATCCGTGAGACCGATCCCAGTGCTCCGTCGAGGCTGTTTTCTAACGTGGTCGCAATTTCATGGGCGCCGCCATCGTGAATTCTTAATTCGGCTCCTGATTGGCTTAAATTTGTCGTGGCCATCTTGGATTTAAAAAATTTTAGAACCCATTGTTCTCCAAACAATAGCCTATTGTCTTTGTCGTTTCTTGATTGGTTACGGCCGCTATAAGCCACCTATTCTACTCATTTAGGGCTTCAAAAGTCAGATTGTTTAGGAACAACACACCAGCACGTTCAAACTGATCCGAGATTATCCCCCTTGTGAAGCAATTATTTTGAATCTTTACCTATATCATTTGTCCAGACTTTGCAAATTGCCAATGACTCACGCGGAGACTGTGCGAAGAGTATTGAAATTAATTTGAGGAAATAGGAGATATCACTACTGTTACTGGGAACTCTGGACTTGCCACAGGTCGACCTCATACCCGGGGAACTTCTGTATAAAAATGGCTGGAAGGAAGGGTTCGTCGTACTTTGTAGGGGTTAAACACGCGGTTTTGTATCTCTTAGGATGTTTAGCCTCAAACGATACACAGGGAAATTTTTGTGGTACCTTTTAGGGTACTGAGGGGAAAAAATGACAGGAAATAATGTGTTGTTTTAGAATTAGTACTGTACAGCGCCGCAAATGATCCCAAACCGGAAATGATCGCAAAATTGGACCCCAAATGATCCCGAACCGCAAATCGATGTTGAAAGTCAGTAGCAAGGAATTCTAACGGATATCATTCCTGTTTGTAGTGGTTTAGACCTATCCGTATCTCATGAAGCAAGACTTCTTTAGTCTGAGATCTTACTCGAAAACAGCTTACGGCTACCATTCTACTTCTTGTTTGTAATCATATGCAGGTTTTCGGTTTTTCGCATTTTTCCCACGGGTAATGAAGGTAAGTGTTAGATCGCTCAGCATGGTATGTAAGTTGACCAATCAGTGCTCCTGTCCAGATTCATTACACGTTTTATATATCGGTATAAAGTTTCTGGCTGCAACTTGCAGATGCGAAGTGAAAGCCAAACTTGCTCTTAGTGTCGGAAGCAGAATTTCTAGCTCACTGCAGAACTGAAAGGTCACGAACATGTCTCGAACGCTGTTATTGTTGGTGTAACACTTGCTTTTCTATTTGTTTCTCGCGCCTTTAGAGAGAAATCAGATCATTTAACATGAAATAGAATCCAAATAAAACCGCTCTACACAAGATCTTTATGCCTTAGTTATAGTAGCATTACTCTATTATTGTTGTAGATCGAGCTTGTTGAGAAATGGTAGTGCTGTCTGCGAGTTTTGGTTTTTTCCTGTAATTTTTCAGAAGAGGACAAGCGAAAATTAGATGAACTTTTCATGAGAATTGTGTTTAAATTATAATTTACGTTGTCAGAATATCTTTTCTTTATATGTTGATCTAATTGATCATTTCAGTAGTTGATGAAAATAAATAAATACAGAAATTGAAAAAAAAATAATAAAAATCCGGGAAACCAAACTCCATGCCATTCTACCTTTTCCGGCGGGATCATTTGCGGTCCAATAGCCCTTTTCACGGTTAATTTTTCTCATTTGCATTACAATGAAATCAACGTGAATGCGAGGCAATTTCGGGCTAAAAGTGCGAAATAGCCCGAAATTGCCTCGCATACATGCTAGATTTTATTGTAATGCAAATGAGGAAAGCTAACCGTGAAAAGGGCTATTTGGGGATCATTTCCGGTCTGGGGATCATTTAATAATAATAATAATAATAATAATAATAATAATAATAATAATAATAATAATAATAATAATAATAATAATAAAAATGGCCATGATTACTTGTAATAATAATAATAATAATAATAATAATAATAATAATAATAATAAACTTTATACATAGGTTTAAAAAAAGACTATTTACAGATTCAAGAATATGAAATATAATAATAATAATAATAATAATAATAATAATAATAATAATAATGATAATAATAATAGACATTTATAGAGCGCCCTTTCCAATGGGTCCAAAGGCGCTATTTACAAAGTCAAAGTTAAAAATAGTTTAAAAAATAGTTTAAAAATAGTTTAAAATTGTTAAAAATAGTTAGTTAGGTTATAAAACACGAAAATCATTTCATAAATCTAAAACACACGTTTAAAAAGAGCAGTTTTAAGCCGTCTTTTAAAAATGCCAAGTGATCCAGCATCCCTAATATGCTGAGGAAGACTGTTCCAAAGAAGCCGCGCAACAACAGAAAAAGCACGACGGCCATAACTATTTGTGTTAAACGCAGGGACCACAAGTAGGTTCTTCTTTGAAGACCTAAGGTCGCGTGATGGATGGTAGATTTTGAGAAGGTAGGTAGGTAGCCGGAGCGAGACCATGAAGAGCCTTGTAGGTGATAGTAATTATTTTAAATTCAATACGGAGACCAATCGGAAGCCAATGGAGATTTTTAAGAACAGGTGTAATGTGGCAGAACTTCGGTTAAACAGTAACAACACCGGCAGCTACATTCTGAACACGCTGAAGCTATTTAATCAGATACTTAGGTAAACCATATAGTAGCGAGTTGCAGTAATCAAGTTTTAATGTGACTAGGGCATGAATAAGAAGCTGGGCTGCATCAACAGTGAGCTATTTACGAATGAGACTAATTTTACGAAGATGATAGAATGCCAATATACAAATTGAAGTCACTTGAGGAGCAATACTCAGAAATTCATCAAAAAGGACTCCAACGTTACTTGCTCTCGATGAAGCCAGTACTCTCTCATCGCAGACATGAATATGTGACAAAGTAGGTCGAGCAAGGTGAAGAGATGATATAACAAGAAGCTCAGTCAGTTTGTCGTTGTTTAAGGTAGCATCCCACCCCAAATGTGACCATTTTGGGAAAAAAAAACATTTTACGATAGCAAGATAGACCTTACTCCTATCTTTGTTTTAAAAAAGAAATTTCGAAAAAATATTGTTTCTACTTGAAGTTATGGACAAAATAGTGTTTTCTTCACTAATTGCCGTTAATGGAATGTTGACAAGTCACTTTAAACAATCTTTCAACACATCATTATTACCTTACATACCATCCTTGTTTCGACACGCCATTTTGTCACAGCCAGACCACGCAACAATATTTTCGCGCTGTTGCCATGTCTTCAAGAAAAAAGCGAAAGCGATCGAGCTGCCCTTTTGTGCCAAGGAAAGCGGTAAAAAGAGAAAAAAGAAATTGTTTTGACATCGACAAGGATTGGGCTGACAAACTTGCCGCTAGCGACAAAGGTTCTTATTATACGCAGCACGAGTTCGAGGTTGTTGTGCCGGGCAATTGTGTACGTGGCGGTAATTTTGTGGCTCTATTTATCAGTGCTGATCATACAGACCAGAAAGCAATTTGTATTGTTTTCTCTCCAGTTTATTACCATTCTTACCCAGCTGCTCGCATCTCGGGAAGCATTACTGCCTTGGGAGTTTCTGTTTCACTGGAGTCAGTGGTAGTTGCGTGATTCCCTCTCTAGCGCGTTCGGCTTCGCCTCTTATTCCTGGTGGTATTTGTCCCGGTCACCTTTTTCCTCTTTTCGTTTCTTAAGGCATTTCTAACGTTGTTTTGGCCTATTCATATTACAAATTACTAGTCAGAGCAATGAAACCTCCGGAAACTGGGATGAAACACTTCCAATTCTACAGTAACAACTTACCTTCGGAGCGAGCGACCAGCAGCGATGCCTGGTAGAACTGAAATGTAGAGTCAAATTCCCGCGCGGAACAGTATTTGACATCTTGTCTCGTCAGCATTTGAGGGCTATTGTTATGAAGTAAGTTGAGCCGTTTGTTTGTAAACCGCAGGTAATTACTTTCACGCCTTGTTGTTTTAATCCCATTCAACGAGAAGAACGTCTCTGAAACTGTTTTGCTCTTTTTCTCGAAACTATATTTTCAAGAAATTGGGCGCACGTTTTAAGTTCGCGTGCAGCGAATTTTCAACCGTTTTAGCTCAAATTTGGGGAGAATGTTCCTATATAATGTAGCTCAAAAACCGTGTCGGCGCTTTTGATTTTTCCCGTTCTTTCTAGAGTTATAAGTAAATGAAGGAACAGGAGCGATATTTTTTCGAACCCCGAAGTTTAACCGGGCGTAAAAAACAAACCAGGCAAGACATCAAAATTCGCCGACACGGTTTTTGAGACAAAGGTGTTAAGAACTCGGCGCAATGTCTGTCTCTTCCTTTTGATCACTTCCGACTGCACAGGAACTGAATATTGCAAGCCATCTACTTTTGCAAAACGATCGCTATACTTTTAAGACATTTATCTTTTTTCTTTCAATAAATACGGTATGGTAATCTTCATTTATTAAGCTTTCAGAAAATATATAGTTTGTCAGAGTTTTTATTTAACGTCTCGCCTTGAAACGGTGCGAACGCGAAGCGGTCATTTGGGGTGGGATGCTACCTTAATTTCAATCTATTAAGGAGCATCCATGTGTCAATTTCTCGTACACAGCCTTCCAACGTACACTTTCTCAGCTCCATATTATTAAGGGATGCGGTCTCGAATGTTACATAGAGCTGTGTATCATCTGCATAAAAGTGAAAACTTAGTTCGTGCTTACAGGCGATATCACTTAATGGAGAGGTGTACATTGGGTATAAAAGAGGACCAAGGACTGACCTTTGGGTACATCAAACTGCAGAACATGACGCCCAGAGGTCGATCCATTGACATTAACAAATTGAGTGCGATTGCTCAAAAATACGATCGAAACCATTCCAATGCCGTACCTCCAATTCCAAATCGATGAGAAAGGCGTGAAAGTAAAATAGAGTGATCGTTTTCGATTTTCGTTCGGGGATCATTTGCGGCGTTTTACACTTCTTTTCCTTCATCCGAGGTTTTGATCATTCTTCTTTTTCTGGAAAACAAGTTTAATTTGGACTCCAAGGCTTCCCAGAATTAAATTGTTAAGAATTCTTTTACATTTACATTTGCACACAATTCTATTCATCCGCTTGACTTGATAATGACGTTAAGTGAAATTCGAACGTCGTCAATTACCTTTTAACTTTTTAAATTTTTAACCAGATGGTTTCAGGGTCCTCAAAAATTTTTTTGCAATTATTTATTATTAAATTGCATAGCAAACTATTCTTCAGCGGATTTTCTCTTACCTTTTGAATAAGATTTCGATTTTCGTCGACTTTTTCGAATTTCGTATTTTTTTTTTTTTTTGCAACTTTCGTCCTTCAGGTTCGTGGATGTCGTTGGAGACTTCCCTACTAATTTAGTGTCTTTCCAGTGTCATTTTCGTTAATTTCGTAGCCCAAACAACTGAAATAGCTGCATTTAATCTTAGACATTAACCAAATGGGAAGACTACTTACTGGTGATAGAGTGGATCATCACAAGAAAGTGACCAAACAAACTAAACACAAGGAAATGACCTATACTTAAACCTACGGCAAGCTCTAACGCATGGCAGTTTGTTTTTGTTAATTCATAAGGACCCCAATTTGATGAAAAAGAAATCTAAAATTAAATCATTCTACCAGCTGAAAATAATGAAACCCACCTGCAGTTTCCATTAAAGAAAATTTGCAAGCCAAGTAGTCCTCTTCCAAGATAGTGGTTGTTAACTTTATAGTCGCCATACCAAGCTCTTCCTTGACGTTCTCTGTAATAAGACACTTCTCGGCTTCTGCATTTAGGCGACCAAGGCAATAGTCATCCCACAGGCGTTTCAAGAATCTCCAGGGTACGCACGTGACAGTTATTTTGATGCTGCTCTTTTGAATCTTTATATCCACCAGCGAAAGATGTCCACATAAGTACAACGTAAAGGTGTTCTAGTCCCTCGAATGAAGACAGATCAAATATTCCCTCCATGATCACCTCATCAATCTTCTGTGCCATATATTTGTTCACTTTTTCACATTGTTCTTGAGGATCTTGCTTCCCGGAGTATCTGCTGGTGGCACTAACACAGTGCATCTTCCAAGGCAACACACCTGATAAATAAATGTCTTTTTAGTCTGTCTATACTACATGGATTTCTTGTGACTGTTTCAACAATTATCGATCCGTCAATCTGTTTTCTATTTGGGCGGCACCTCGCATGGTCCAACGGTCTCGTTCGTGCTTGTCCACATTGGGTGTTATATTTGTGAGTGAGCGACCTAAGCGTTAAACACTGACGAAACAATATTAATGCTGGCACAGACTATTTAATTTGCCGAGACCGCAGTTAAACACGCACCTCACATACCTGTCAACACCCTACGGAAATCACACAACCACACACTTTCGCGGCACTGATAAGACTATGGCACAACCAAGCATAATCTTCTCACGTTCAACATAAGCGAAATATCATCGAAGAACTCGGAAAAACTCAGCCTGTTGGCCAAATAGGCTGGACGTTTCTCTCACACTCGTCTTATGCAAGTTTCCGGATGTAGAGTCACGCGCTCGGCGCGGACCACATTAGCCTTATGTTTCAAACCGGAAAAACGATGTCTTGGCCCAGGTCAACGTTCACCTGCAAGTTTGCTCTCACCTAATTCATTTGGCTCCTAAGAGCCTGTCCCGAGGCCAAAGACTTTGTGGTCACCTTAGAAAAGGCAACAATATCGTACTTCTCTGTCTCGGCTCGGATCAGGGTCAGGGATCCGTTTGGCCAAATGAAACGAGAATATTTAAGAAATAGAAAACATGTACCGTGTTTCTATCGAGTTTAGTAGAATTCTACTAGTATGCTAATGCAAATGCTGTAATCTGATTGGCTGAGCCATTGCACACTATCAGCCATAAGTGTGCAGTGGCTGGAACTCGTCTACGAAATGGCGTCGTTTTTTCGTTTTTGCTAAAGTTTTGGAGGAAAAGTTTTGATGAAAATGGATAATTAAAATCCTGAGAAGACTAAACGAAGGACATCTACGGTTTCTTGACTTTAAAAAAAAGTTGAAATTACGGGGAAAAAATGATGCCCGCGCGTTACACACTTCATTGTTAAATGCCAATTCAATCCGAGCGATCTCTTTAAAGGCGCGAAGTTTAATAATATGTCCAGAAATAATTGGAAACCTTTATTTGAAGTAAACTTTAGAAAGAATTCTACTAAAACAATTAGATTATTCGCTCTCGGTTTTATGAGGTGATAGTTGATTCGGCCTTCGACCTCATCAACTATCACCTCATAGAAATCTCGAGCTCATAATCAAATTGTTAAATAGAAACACGAGTGGAAGTTTGGGAGAACGAGAAATGCTGTGGGGAACACGAGCCGCAGGCGAGAGTTTCCACAGCTTTTTTCGAGGATTCTCCCAAACTTTCACGAGTGTTTCTATAACTCGATAGAAACACAGAGTACATGCTTTCTATTTCTTTTAGAAACACCGCGACGAGAAAAAGGAAAACAGCTTGTTAACTTTGATTATCAAATGTAAATTCTCTTTGCTCGCGCCATCATTACGTCAACAGCTCGTGCTAGTTCTGTGTCTCCATCGAGTTACAGAAGCACGACTTTTTACCAATCGGGGCGCGTAGTTTCTTAGAGCTGTTTTCTAAAATACGATATTGGACGATGCAGACTCTACCAATCGTAATAACTTTGTCCCGTCTCTGAGCTTTACATGATGCTCTCCGGGAAACTTTTCTCAAGGTGACCAATGTCTAAAACCAGCTTTAGGCGCGCACTGATCTGCTGATTTCAAATAACTGTCACTTATATTAAAGAGAGAATTGTGTGTAGGGACAAAAACATATATTTATCAGGTGTGTTGCCTTGGAAGATGCACTGTGTTAGTGCCACCAGCAGATACTCCGGGAAGCCAGATCCTCAAGACAATGTGAAAAGTGAACAAATATATGGCACAGAAGATTGATGAGGTGATCATGGAGGAATATTTGATCTGTCTTCATTCGAGGGACTAGAACACCTTTACGTGTACTTATGTGGACATCTTTCGCTGGTGGATATAAAGATTCAAAAGAGCAGCATCAAAATAACTGTCACGTGCCGTACCCTGGAGATTCTTGAACGCCTGTGGGATGACTATTGCCTTGGTCGCCTAAATGCAGAAGCCGAGAAGTGTCTTATTACAGAGAACGTCAAGGAAGAGCTTGGTATGGCGACTATAAAGTTAACAACCACTATCTTGGAAGAGGACTACTTGGCTTGCAAATTTTCTTTAATGGAAACTGCAGGTGGGTTTCATTATTTTCAGCTGGTAGAATGATTTAATTTTAGATTTCTTTTTCATCAAATTGGGGTCCTTATGAATTAACAAAAACAAACTGCCATGCGTTAGAGCTTGCCGTAGGTTTAAGTATAGGTCATTTCCTTGTGTTTAGTTTGTTTGGTCACTTTCTTGTGATGATCCACTCTATCACCAGTAAGTAGTCTTCCCATTTGGTTAATGTCTAAGATTAAATGCAGCTATTTCAGTTGTTTGGGCTACGAAATTAACGAAAATGACACTGGAAAGACACTAAATTAGTAGGGAAGTCTCCAACGACATCCACGAACCTGAAGGACGAAAGTTGCAAAAAAAAAAAAAAATACGAAATTCGAAAAAGTCGACGAAAATCGAAATCTTATTCAAAAGGTAAGAGAAAATCCGCTGAAGAATAGGTTTGCTATGCAATTTAATAATAAATAATTGCAAAAAAATTTTTGAGGACCCTGAAACCATCTGGTTAAAAATTTAAAAAGTTAAAAGGTAATTGACGACGTTCGAATTTCACTTAACGTCATTATCAAGTCAAGCGGATGAATAGAATTGTGTGCAAATGTAAATGTAAAAGAATTCTTAACAATTTAATTCTGGGAAGCCTTGGAGTCCAAATTAAACTTGTTTTCCAGAAAAAGAAGAATGATCAAAACCTCGGATGAAGGAAAAGAAGTGTAAAACGCCGCAAATGATCCCCGAACGAAAATCGAAAACGATCACTCTATTTTACTTTCACGCCTTTCTCATCGATTTGGAATTGGAGGTACGGCATTGGAATGGTTTCGATCGTATTTTTGAGCAATCGCACTCAATTTGTTAATGTCAATGGATCGACCTCTGGGCGTCATGTTCTGCAGTTTGATGTACCCCAAAGGTCAGTCCTTGGTCCTCTTTTATACCCAATGTACACCTCTCCATTAAGTGATATCGCCTGTAAGCACGAACTAAGTTTTCACTTTTATGCAGATGATACACAGCTCTATGTAACATTCGAGACCGCATCCCTTAATAATATGGAGCTGAGAAAGTGTACGTTGGAAGGCTGTGTACGAGAAATTGACACATGGATGCTCCTTAATAGATTGAAATTAAGGTAGCATCCCACCCCAAATGACCGCTTCGCGTTCGCACCGTTTCAAGGCGAGACGTTAAATAAAAACTCTGACAAACTATATATTTTCTGAAAGCTTAATAAATGAAGATTACCATACCGTATTTATTGAAAGAAAAAAGATAAATGTCTTAAAAGTATAGCGATCGTTTTGCAAAAGTAGATGGCTTGCAATATTCAGTTCCTGTGCAGTCGGAAGTGATCAAAAGGAAGAGACAGACATTGCGCCGAGTTCTTAACACCTTTGTCTCAAAAACCGTGTCGGCGAATTTTGATGTCTTGCCTGGTTTGTTTTTTACGCCCGGTTAAACTTCGGGGTTCGAAAAAATATCGCTCCTGTTCCTTCATTTACTTATAACTCTAGAAAGAACGGGAAAAATCAAAAGCGCCGACACGGTTTTTGAGCTACATTATATAGGAACATTCTCCCCAAATTTGAGCTAAAACGGTTGAAAATTCGCTGCACGCGAACTTAAAACGTGCGCCCAATTTCTTGAAAATATAGTTTCGAGAAAAAGAGCAAAACAGTTTCAGAGACGTTCTTCTCGTTGAATGGGATTAAAACAACAAGGCGTGAAAGTAATTACCTGCGGTTTACAAACAAACGGCTCAACTTACTTCATAACAATAGCCCTCAAATGCTGACGAGACAAGATGTCAAATACTGTTCCGCGCGGGAATTTGACTCTACATTTCAGTTCTACCAGGCATCGCTGCTGGTCGCTCGCTCCGAAGGTAAGTTGTTACTGTAGAATTGGAAGTGTTTCATCCCAGTTTCCGGAGGTTTCATTGCTCTGACTAGTAATTTGTAATATGAATAGGCCAAAACAACGTTAGAAATGCCTTAAGAAACGAAAAGAGGAAAAAGGTGACCGGGACAAATACCACCAGGAATAAGAGGCGAAGCCGAACGCGCTAGAGAGGGAATCACGCAACTACCACTGACTCCAGTGAAACAGAAACTCCCAAGGCAGTAATGCTTCCCGAGATGCGAGCAGCTGGGTAAGAATGGTAATAAACTGGAGAGAAAACAATACAAATTGCTTTCTGGTCTGTATGATCAGCACTGATAAATAGAGCCACAAAATTACCGCCACGTACACAATTGCCCGGCACAACAACCTCGAACTCGTGCTGCGTATAATAAGAACCTTTGTCGCTAGCGGCAAGTTTGTCAGCCCAATCCTTGTCGATGTCAAAACAATTTCTTTTTTCTCTTTTTACCGCTTTCCTTGGCACAAAAGGGCAGCTCGATCGCTTTCGCTTTTTTCTTGAAGACATGGCAACAGCGCGAAAATATTGTTGCGTGGTCTGGCTGTGACAAAATGGCGTGTCGAAACAAGGATGGTATGTAAGGTAATAATGATGTGTTGAAAGATTGTTAAAGTGACTTGTCAACATTCCATTAACGGCAATTAGTGAAGAAAACACTATTTTGTCCATAACTTCAAGTAGAAACAATATTTTTTCGAAATTTCTTTTTTAAAACAAAGATAGGAGTAAGGTCTATCTTGCTATCGTAAAATGTTTTTTTTTCCCAAAATGGTCACATTTGGGGTGGGATGCTACCTTAAACAACGACAAACTGACTGAGCTTCTTGTTATATCATCTCTTCACCTTGCTCGACCTACTTTGTCACATATTCATGTCTGCGATGAGAGAGTACTGGCTTCATCGAGAGCAAGTAACGTTGGAGTCCTTTTTGATGAATTTCTGAGTATTGCTCCTCAAGTGACTTCAATTTGTATATTGGCATTCTATCATCTTCGTAAAATTAGTCTCATTCGTAAATAGCTCACTGTTGATGCAGCCCAGCTTCTTATTCATGCCCTAGTCACATTAAAACTTGATTACTGCAACTCGCTACTATATGGTTTACCTAAGTATCTGATTAAATAGCTTCAGCGTGTTCAGAATGTAGCTGCCGGTGTTGTTACTGTTTAACCGAAGTTCTGCCACATTACACCTGTTCTTAAAAATCTCCATTGGCTTCCGATTGGTCTCCGTATTGAATTTAAAATAATTACTATCACCTACAAGGCTCTTCATGGTCTCGCTCCGGCTACCTACCTACCTTCTCAAAATCTACCATCCATCACGCGACCTTAGGTCTTCAAAGAAGAACCTACTTGTGGTCCCTGCGTTTAACACAAATAGTTATGGCCGTCGTGCTTTTTCTGTTGTTGCGCGGCTTCTTTGGAACAGTCTTCCTCAGCATATTAGGGATGCTGGATCACTTGGCATTTTTAAAAGACGGCTTAAAACTGCTCTTTTTAAACGTGTGTTTTAGATTTATGAAATGATTTTCGTGTTTTATAACCTAACTAACTATTTTTAACAATTTTAAACTATTTTTAAACTATTTTTTAAACTATTTTTAACTTTGACTTTGTAAATAGCGCCTTTGGACCCATTGGAAAGGGCGCTCTATAAATGTCTATTATTATTATCATTATTATTATTATTATTATTATTATTATTATTATTATTATTATATTTCATATTCTTGAATCTGTAAATAGTCTTTTTTTAAACCTATGTATAAAGTTTATTATTATTATTATTATTATTATTATTATTATTATTATTATTACAAGTAATCATGGCCATTTTTATTATTATTATTATTATTATTATTATTATTATTATTATTATTATTATTATTATTATTATTATTATTATTAAATGATCCCCAGACCGGAAATGATCCCCAAATAGCCCTTTTCACGGTTAGCTTTCCTCATTTGCATTACAATAAAATCTAGCATGTATGCGAGGCAATTTCGGGCTATTTCGCACTTTTAGCCCGAAATTGCCTCGCATTCACGTTGATTTCATTGTAATGCAAATGAGAAAAATTAACCGTGAAAAGGGCTATTGGACCGCAAATGATCCCGCCGGAAAAGGTAGAATGGCATGGAGTTTGGTTTCCCGGATTTTTATTATTTTTTTTTCAATTTCTGTATTTATTTATTTTCATCAACTACTGAAATGATCAATTAGATCAACATATAAAGAAAAGATATTCTGACAACGTAAATTATAATTTAAACACAATTCTCATGAAAAGTTCATCTAATTTTCGCTTGTCCTCTTCTGAAAAATTACAGGAAAAAACCAAAACTCGCAGACAGCACTACCATTTCTCAACAAGCTCGATCTACAACAATAATAGAGTAATGCTACTATAACTAAGGCATAAAGATCTTGTGTAGAGCGGTTTTATTTGGATTCTATTTCATGTTAAATGATCTGATTTCTCTCTAAAGGCGCGAGAAACAAATAGAAAAGCAAGTGTTACACCAACAATAACAGCGTTCGAGACATGTTCGTGACCTTTCAGTTCTGCAGTGAGCTAGAAATTCTGCTTCCGACACTAAGAGCAAGTTTGGCTTTCACTTCGCATCTGCAAGTTGCAGCCAGAAACTTTATACCGATATATAAAACGTGTAATGAATCTGGACAGGAGCACTGATTGGTCAACTTACATACCATGCTGAGCGATCTAACACTTACCTTCATTACCCGTGGGAAAAATGCGAAAAACCGAAAACCTGCATATGATTACAAACAAGAAGTAGAATGGTAGCCGTAAGCTGTTTTCGAGTAAGATCTCAGACTAAAGAAGTCTTGCTTCATGAGATACGGATAGGTCTAAACCACTACAAACAGGAATGATATCCGTTAGAATTCCTTGCTACTGACTTTCAACATCGATTTGCGGTTCGGGATCATTTGGGGTCCAATTTTGCGATCATTTCCGGTTTGGGATCATTTGCGGCGCTGTACAGTACTAATTCTAAAACAACACATTATTTCCTGTCATTTTTTCCCCTCAGTACCCTAAAAGGTACCACAAAAATTTCCCTGTGTATCGTTTGAGGCTAAACATCCTAAGAGATACAAAACCGCGTGTTTAACCCCTACAAAGTACGACGAACCCTTCCTTCCAGCCATTTTTATACAGAAGTTCCCCGGGTATGAGGTCGACCTGTGGCAAGTCCAGAGTTCCCAGTAACAGTAGTGATATCTCCTATTTCCTCAAATTAATTTCAATACTCTTCGCACAGTCTCCGCGTGAGTCATTGGCAATTTGCAAAGTCTGGACAAATGATATAGGTAAAGATTCAAAATAATTGCTTCACAAGGGGGATAATCTCGGATCAGTTTGAACGTGCTGGTGTGTTGTTCCTAAACAATCTGACTTTTGAAGCCCTAAATGAGTAGAATAGGTGGCTTATAGCGGCCGTAACCAATCAAGAAACGACAAAGACAATAGGCTATTGTTTGGAGAACAATGGGTTCTAAAATTTTTTAAATCCAAGATGGCCACGACAAATTTAAGCCAATCAGGAGCCGAATTAAGAATTCACGATGGCGGCGCCCATGAAATTGCGACCACGTTAGAAAACAGCCTCGACGGAGCACTGGGATCGGTCTCACGGATTTCCATGGCGACCCATCTTAGTCTGGCAAAAGGTGTCACGCGTCACGCAAAATTCATTTTAGAAACAAAGAATATATTTTCCAAAAATCCTGGTGTGTTACAAACGTAGTCCGTGTTCTGAGTGCCCGGTGCCCATAAACTATTTAGCAACAAGGTGTGTGCGTGCTGATGAAGGGAAGAGAGTGTGTCTTGTTAGATTAATGTTGTTTTCTCAGTATAACTTTTTGTTATCATTGATCATTGCTTTTAATTTAGGACATGTGGTGGCTCCTGAAGGAGCCGTTTTTGTTTTGATGTTTTACTTACTGCTCCAGAAGTAAGTCCAACGCATTCATAAGGAGTGAGATGGTCTCGTCCTGTTCAAAAACTCTTTTGCGGAGAACCAGCTCCTTAGAGTGTTGAATATGTTTCTCTGGTACTCTCGCCATGAAATTTTGGTCTAAACGGACTTCCATCGTCTTTAGTCTCACTCCCTCTATAATCTTCGGTAACGGCGTACCGTCAACTAGCGAGTTGTTGTGAAGAGCGAGATCTCTCTCCACTTCCAAAAGCGCTTGTGAAATTTAAGTCTCAAGCTGTTTATCACACTCCATTATCAACACGAGTTGTCATACTTGGAAAAAATACTGAAGTATTTATACCCTTCAGCTCTTAGCGCATGATCAAAATGCCGTGCGCTTGAATGTTCATGTGGCTGTTGAGAATACCGCGCGCTTTGTTCCATAAATGAATAAGTGAACCCTCTTATCCCCCGGTTTTTTAGTTTCCGGCTTAGAATATCGTTGATCATTACTTTTATGATATTTGCTGGCTCCTAAAGGATCCGTTTTTGTTTTCATTACCACGCCTCACTTATTTTTCATTTTAAATTCATGTTAGAATTTCCAAAAATTAGCATCTCTCTGTTACCTCTTTTAAATACGTGTGAATTTTACATTTTTTGATAGATTATAAAAGAAATAATTTTCCTTAAGACTTGAAATTTCTAAAGAGTGTAATTTGTACATAGTTTGTAAACAAATACAGTTTGATACGCCAAACATGACTTATTTTCTGTCACTGAAGCCACCGGCGCTAGCACCACGCGCACTTCTGGAGAAAAAAAAAAACTCAGCTAAAACAATGGCCCTCGTGGCCCTTTTGGTCCTATAAATTTTGTCTTACAAGCTGTTTTGTTCAGTTGTCATCCAAAACGAACGATTTTAGTAGTGTTGAAATCAACAAAGATGATGAAGCTGAAGTAATTTTAAACGCTGACCCTACAGAAATGAAATGCCCTAACAACATTATCAGAAAAAAGGAAAAACTAATGGACCTTGATTATGTAATTAGTGAAATTCAAAATAAGTGTGTTCATCATATGAGGTGATTTTAAGTCAGTGTGTGCTTGACGCTATTGGAGTTGACATGGGTGTAACGCTCTCTATGCTTCGAATCGATTTTTATCGGTACCGCCTTATAGCAAAAATATGCCATTAAGTGAAATATCTTCTCTTAGAGAGAAATTTTGTGAACCTCCAGGATAGATGCTTGACAAGTTGAAAGCTCTCCATTCAGAAGTCTTCTCAAAAATCAATTGGGGCCGATTCCGTGGAGACATTACGACTGACTGACGAAGAATGGGAGAATGGGAACAAGTATTTTATTTTCTCGTTCCCACTCTATCTCAGATTCGAGAGTAGCTATATAAATGAAACATTATGGGTAAAATTCATTGGAGCTTCTGCCTTGGTAGTTAACACAACTGTGATGGGTTGTTGCCCACCTTCGCCTCGTTCGGATTTGAACGTATCTTTAATCGCATCCGCTGTGTTTGGCCTGTTGCGGCGGTAAAGTCATCGTAAAAAACTCCGAGTTTTGTGATGGAGAAAACACTGGCCAGCACTGGATCCATGTCATCCCGCAAGTTTCGGTGGTTTAGGTGCTGTGTACCGAGCGGTCAAAGAAACAGGATTGAATGAGCTTTCTCGCAAGCAAGTTCAAGATTGGTTGAGTCAACAAGTCGTTTACACCCTCCATAAACCTGCCCGAAGACACTACAAGAGAAGTCGCGTCATTGTTTTTGGTATTGATGAACATTTTCAAGCAGATCTGGTATTTGTTCAAATTTTAGCCGATACAATAAAGGATATAAATACTTACTGACTTGTTTATACATCTTTAGCAAGTATGCCTGGGTGGTGCCTTTAATTTAAAGAAAAAATTAGGTCAAAAATTAGTTAAGCTTTTCAGACGGTTCTTGCCTCTGGACGAAAACCATCAAAGGTTCAAACTGACCAGGGGACTGAATTCCTTAATCGCGTGGTTCAGAAATTCCTACGTGAAAATAACATTGAGTTTTTTACTGTCAAGTCTGGGCTCAAAGCGTCAGTGGTGGAGCGTTTAAACCGCACATTTAAGAACAAGATGTACGAGTACTTCTCAGCCCCTATATCGACGTTTTGCCCCAGTTGGTAAAATCTTATAATAACTCCTACCATCGTAGCATCAAGATGAAACCCACTCGGGTGACTAAAGGCAATGAAGCTAAGGTGTGGGGCACACTGTATGGCAGTACAGAAACGAGTTCGATTCAAATTTCAAGTGGGAGGTCCCGTGATTATCAGGTTAAGCGGATGTTTGAAAAGTCTTACCTTCCCAATTACACGGAAGAAATGTTTACGATCTACAAACGATTTGCGCGTCAAGTACCTGTCTATAAACTGAAATTTGATGCTGGAGAGATCCTAGAAGGAACATTCTACGTACCTGAACTACAAAAAATAATTAAGAACGATGATGTCTATCGCTTTGAAAAGATCTTGCGCAAGAGAATGCGGAAAGGAGTAGTGGAATATCTCTTGAAATGGAAAGGCTACGCAGACAAGTTTAATGGCTGGGTTTCTGAAAGAGATATTTCGAAACTGTGACTGTAATGCTTCTTTGCGTAGTGAATAAAAGAAGAATGAAATGATTGTCGTGTGGTTTCTTATAAATTAAGAAAACCCAGAGTAAAATGTTCATTCGAACACAAGGCACGATGGAGGTAGCACAATTTCACTTGCATCTTCCTAGCAATAGCAGCCTCGATAAGTTCCCCAACAACAAATTGACAGAGTACCGGGTTGGTTTACTTCAAACCGTTAGCTTAACAGGGGACTGGGAAGTAGCCTTAACAGAAATTCATTATCCTCACAGCTGGAATAATGTGCAAGGAAATTTTCAAGATCGATTTTACGTTCGGAACCAAGAATTGTCTGAAGTATGGGGGGTACTTATTATTCAACCGGGCCATTATGCCTCCATTGAGCAATTCTTTCAAAGATGAATGAATTGGTCGACAATGAGAAGCGTTTTACTGATGATGTGAGATTTTCGCACAATACGCCGCTAAGTACAAAGCTCACTGTTCACTCACAAAACAACGCTGAACTTTTCTTTGGTGACATTGGATATGTGCTGGGATTTTTACCAAAAAGAAGTTGTTTCCAAAACTTCTACCGCCAAAAGAGAGGCGGACTTAGATGACGGCTTTCACGATCTTTACGTTTATTGTGATATTATTCAACCACAATATGTCGGGGGCACTTGTTCCCCTACTTAGAATCATCCCAGTAGAAGGAAAGGATGGACAACTGGTCAGCAAATCCTTCGTGCGCCCGTAATACGTAACTGTCAGCAGAAAGCAGTTCGAAAGTATCAAAGTCAATATAAAGCGGGACACAGGAGAAACCGTACCATTCGAGTTTGGGAGAGTGTTGCTTACACCTCATTTTCGACAGAGCAGACCCGTAAACTTAAAAAAAAATGAAGAAAATTCACATCCCATACCGTACGAACAGTATCAAGCCAAGCAAAAAAGTGGGAATTTACCAGCTTTTCACGGTGCCCAATTTCAGCGAGGTTATGGATTAGGCCCTATATTTAGAGGTCTTTTCCGTTGGGCGGTGCCCCACCTTCAACAGGGTGCTAAAATGCTTGGTAAAACAGCTCTTCAAACGGGTGTTAGTATTGGCCAAGATGTGTTAGCTGGAGAAAACCTTAAAACAGCAACAAAAAAGCTTGATGAACAAGCTCTGGGCCTACCTTCCCAAGATTCTTCGCAGTCAGGTGCTGGTAAAAAGGTTCTTAAAGGAAAGCACAACCGAGAAAAAACAGTTCACCTCCGGCAAGAAACGGAAAACAACTCGGCAGCAAGAGAAAGCCGAAGACAAATTTTTCTTCTTGAAGTAAAATGGCTTTTGTTCATTATGAATCTCAAGAGTGCACGAAGTCAGAACTCGATCTCTTTACTATTCCAGCTACACAAACGTCTATCAACAAGGGGCAATGGATTGAGTACCACCCCTCAGTAACATCACTGACACTGGTCCTATAGAATTTAATGTCTCTGGAACTGGAGAAGAATATCTGGACTTGGCAAAGACCAAGCTGTTTTTGAAAGCGAAGATCACCAAAGCAAATGGTACCGCTTTAGACGTCGAGACAAACGTGGGACCCGTGAACCTATTTCTACATTCCCTGTTTTCACAGGTGAATGTTTCTTTGAACGAGCG